>KZ068884.1:15722-39238 GCA_002091845.1 Anopheles cracens
ACTTTTTCTGTCGGCTCATAAAGCACAGCCCAGTCGAACGAAACAGTAGCCGCAACTTCGATGTCCCAAGGGAACTCTGGTTTAAATTTTAAAATCCGTAAATTTCTGAGATACAACTTGTTACTCCTTTCGTGCAAATCATGGTGTCAATTGACACCTAGAAGGTTATTTTTTGGCAATTGTTGACCGATTGGGCTGAAATTTTTACCAGTTGTGCGCAAACTATTCTAGTTTTATAATCCGTCGAGTTTATGACCCTACCCCCTTCCGTTTGCTCTCCAGTCCCCCTCAAGTAAAAATCCGCTGACGTCAAAATTTTAAAAACCTTAAAAAACCCAGTCTACACGATATTCCATAGCTTCTGCAATTGACACGTGACTTTCTCTATGAAAAGACAGTGGGAGCGGATATTCAAAGTGATGCCATTTCTACAATTTTGATCAGATTTGTTTTTATTATTATTTCGTAGGTTCTGGGCCACTGCCCCTATATGCCATTTCATGGAATTCGGGCTCCGAAAATTTTCACGTATAGTTTTTGAGGTTTTTAAAATTTTGACATCTGCGGATTTTTACTTGAGGGGGGCTGGGGAGCAAACGAAGGGAAGTAGGATCATCAACTCAACGGATTATAAAACTAGAATAGTTTGCGCACAACTGGTGATAATTTCAGCCCAATCGGTCAACAATTGCCAAAAATAGCCTTCAAGGTGTCAATTGGTACCATGATTTGCACCAAAGAAGTATTCGGTCCATTTGACCGTAAGTGTTAAGCTGTTCCAGATACTAAATTTTCAACATTCGTTCCAGATACTAAATTTTCAACATTCGTTCTGGAACCATGTTTAGAATCCTCCCTCTCTCGCAAACACTTTCTACATGCATCCGGAGCCATTTCCAAAATCTGCCTAACCATATTATTCCTAAAGAAACTATCGGTTGTAGTGATGATCGTCAATAGTAATTTTGATCGCACTGATAGTTAATGTTTTACATAAAAAAACAGAGACAAAAATGCCATCTCAACGTCTCTTTAACACTATCGGACAAATCTGGTGTCAATTGACACTTTTGCAACTTTGAGCTTCGATAACTCGAAAACGGTTAGAGATATCGACAAACGGGTTTCACCCAAAGTCTTATATTTTTGCAAAGTTTTTCTTAAGGATTTTCAAAAATTTTAAAATCCGTAAATTTCTGAGATACAACTTGTTACTCCTTTCGTGCAAATCATGGTGTCAAAACGATTACGATTGAATTTTTATGCACTTATCCTAAAACTACTCCTACCTCGCCCTCTCCCCTTGCCTGCCTTATTATTACGACCATGCGGGAGGGGAGAAAGGCTAGAATCGGACGTCGGTTAATTATGCAGCGAGTGAGAACGATTACGTTGGTTGGGAAATTTAAAGGTCACTTTTGCCGAGTTAAGAAGAGAAAGTCTTTGCCTCTCCGTCAACCGTTTACATAAGATCTACAGGCGAGCATAGCAAGTGCAATGTCGTTATATCATAGTTCATACCCTCTTACATGTTATAGTTGATCTTTGTTCACCTTATCTATGCTGCATGTTTACATTCATTCTGTTCTATTTTGATTTTCGTTTGCTCTAGTTTTTACTTTTTTATTTTTCAATGTCTTGAGTTCAATATTAAAATCTAAAGTTTATATAATAAAGTTAATATGGATATTATTATTGATATTAACTATCTATATTGATTGATCAATATAGATAGTTTGAAATGCTTATTTTTCAGATTTTATAGTTGATTGTTAATTACGGCCTCACCATATTGAGGCCGCCATTAACAATAAACTAAAAAATCTAAAAAAATAAGCATTTCAAACTATCTCATATTATTTATATTTACCAATACTTATGAAACAGCGTGTTGTGGGATGTTGAACGTTGGTCATGAATTGAATGACCCCATTTACGGCTTAAAAATAGAGTAAGAATGGTCGCTCTTTTCATCTTACATTGGTATTATTCTTTACTACAAACGTTTTGCCGCTTAATTTGCCGCTTCTATAAAAAACATCATTTTTTATCAGCAAAGAAAGTAAAACATGATGTCGCAAAGATGTCGCGAATGTACGACATAAGATGTCATAAGATGCGACATAAGATGTAGCGAAGCAGAATGAAAACAGTTATTACGCAAGCGAATGATCATAAGAATAAACCAATATTTTGACTAAATTATCTTAAACCCATAGCCCGCTTGAAAACAATGTTGTGTATAACGTGCCATCTATTATTCCTAAAGAAACTATCGGTTGTAGTGATGATCGTCAATAGTAATTTTGATCGCACTGATAGTTAATGTTTTACATAGTGGAGCAGACGGGCGAGGGGCCAGCGTTCATCCCGGTGGTTCGTGGGCGCCATCGAGAAGGAAACGAAATTACTCGCGAGCCCCATTACCCGTGAGCTCTGTTTCTCCCTTTCTACGTGAATCTACGTGATCGACATCCGCCGGCCGGATTAATTGAGCTGTTCTTGGGGTACTTGCGCGGGTGAGCCGGCCCACTCCACAGCGCATCCAAAAAACAGGAGCAAATGCGAAATCATAATTTAATGCGTTGAGCCAGCTCTGTGCCTTCCGCCTTCCGCGAGTGTATGGGCGCGTGGTTGTGTCCGATTTCGATAAATTGTACCGATAAAGTGGTATAATAGGAGTAGCGTAATTACATCGCACTTGCGAAATGGTCGATAATGCGATACTTACTATCTCTCGATATATTTGTGAAGGTCTAAAGTCATACAAACCGAAAACCTAACTCATAAAAGGAGTGAGTTACTAGTCGCTGCAGGGATCCAAATCCCAAATGAGTGAGTAGTAGTCGTAAAACGAGTGAGTTAGATTATAACGACTCACTCCCTATCCCACTCACTCTTTTGGAATTTATTAGTCATTAAAAGATTCATTAAAATGCCAAATGAGGAGTTAACTCGTTCGTTTCATTACAAGCATTTAACTCACGCACTCACAGATCAAAGACGGATGGACCATAAAAAGATACAAATTTTTCGTTTTATTTTATTTTTCAAAATAAATGTGTGAGGCATCTTTGTTTGCATATATGCAGATTACCTGTTTACTCTCCGTTGCATAACATCTTACATCTAATCGAATCTCTAGCACTACAAGCAATAACGTTTCAAATCTAGCTTATTTGTTTTAGACCGATGTTTCACTGTGTTCGGTGCCGCGGTATCAGAAAACTATCCGCACGAAGTGAAATTAACCTACTTGCGAGCGGCCCGGATTGAACCTTTTTTTCAGTAAAAAATATAGAAAACTTGAATTAATCGAAATATGTTCCGATTTGGAAATACATACAACAACAACAAACAACAACAAATACAACAACAAAACATGTAAATGTTGAAAGCGTAATTGTATGATAACATTATTGTACTTCTATATATTATATCAGAGCAATCACACTAGCACTACTTTAATAACAATGTTTCGTGGTTAAACGATTACTTCATATTCATGTTTCAAAGAGCAAGAGTAGGAGATCGACAAACCGTATCGCTGCAACATTGATTGTGTAGCGACATCTCTTGTTCTATAATCGAACTAAAACATATTTTAGTCTTTTTCATAATTTTAGAGATAAGAATAACAACTCCTTCCAAGGAGTAAAGTCATTCTCACTTTCCATATTGGGATTCTAATCGTTTAGCAACTCTTTTCGGAGACGTTACAACCTTCAAAACCTTGAATAGCTTTTCTCCAGAAGAGTATGTTGCTGAGCGAGTTGCTGACTCACATTTTTAGCTATTGCGAAATGGTCGATAATGCGATACTTACTATCTCTCGATATATTTGTGAAGGTCTAAAGTCATACAAACCGAATTTTTTTTCTTCTGACAAATATTTTTACTCTCCTTTTCATGTTTTTTGTTGCGTTCCACGCAAGTTAATGAAAGTTTTCTCAGTCTTATCTTGTTTTTAAGTGAATAATTTGGTGTATGGCAACATGATATTTTTTATCTTTAATCTTCTTTTGTTTTTGTTTGTTTTCATCTCACTCGTGTTTTTCACAAAGATTGATTAGATTCAATGTCTCAACTACTTTCGGGAAATAGATATTGACTTTTTTTTTTGATTCCATTTTTTCAACCTTCTCTTCCTTTGCTTGATCGGTGTCTGTGTTTTGATTGGGAGTTTTATTGTTTCATTGCACCAGTAGCCATCGCTCACTTGCCTCTTTCCGCAACGAACGATTGATCTTACGAGGTTTTAAAGCAGCAAGTTCAGCAGCCATTTTGCAAGCTGCGTGGTAGATAAATTATAGATTTAGTTTAACTATTAATAATGGAATTTTTCTGTCGGCTCATAAAGCACAGCCCAGTCGAACGAAACAGTAGCCGCAACTTCGATGTCCCAAGGGAACTCTGGTTTTCGGTGGGGAAGTGCAATGGGGAAACATAAAGACAAGCGCCACCCCAAAAACCACCCCGGAGTTACGGGGTGCTGATACACGGGTCGTGCATATGCTTTATCATCACGTCTTTCGGCCCGGCTGGATGTGATGCATAGAAGTGGGGTGATGCTGTGTTCGAGTGAATGCATCGATTGATTGGCCTATTATGCCCCTCGGGTGCATCGGAGGCTCGGCGATGTGAGTGAACGTTCTCACACACAGCCAGACACTTGCCAACACTCACTCACACTCACATGTGCACCCGATTGGTTCGTTATCAATGCATAAAAGCGTCCCTTTAATAGTCTCAATTAGAAAGTGAGATGTGGGAAATGGGGCCGAGATCCATAGCGCGACAAAAAACGTCTGAAAAAACGCAATGCACCCAAGCAGAAGATTAAAATGATGGAAAAGTTTCGCTCGTGGCAAATGGGTCCGTGCTTAAATGAGTTAGGTTATTGCGGTTTTCTTTTCAATCAATCTGCTTCTCGGCTACGGCTTGCGCTGTTTCTGTTTTGAAATGAAACTTTTACTAGTTTATGGCGTCAGCTGGAAGACAGTTTCATTGTAGTCTGTGTAACTTTAATTAATTTAATGAGAATCTCTTACTTAAAGTTTCTGTTGCTGTTGCAAAAACTTTTTCTGTCCTAAAGTCGTCTGATTACACATGACATAAGTGCGTCATTTAATATAGCTTGTTGGGTTATCCGTGATTTGAATGAAATTTAGTTTAATGAAATTTATTCTTTCCTTACCATTTGCCGACACATCCTCCCAGTGATTATAGCCTTACTGCAACACCCCAAAATGATAGGTTATCTTCGCGCTTACGCACCCGTAAGTGAGGAAGCGATGATGAAAAGTGAAAACATGAAAACGAACCCCACAAATCCCGGCTTAACGTGCCTGGCTTCCGTTCTCCGGTGGGCCACCGGACGAACGCAATTATTTACTTTGCGCGGAAGATGCGGGAGCCAGTGTTACAGGCAGCACCGCTAAGAACCTAGAACCGATGCGAACACACATTGGACGCACGATCGGTTCAGTTCGAGCCCGGTCCGGATCGATGATCTTTGCTCGATTCCGATGATTATTTTCGCTACATTCATTACCCACCTCTCGTGTACCCATGGTCCAACATATAATTTAGACCGGGTGAGCATTTAACTTGATTCCATTTTTTCAACCTTCTCTTCCTTTGCTTGATCGGTGTCTGTGTTTTGATTGGGAGTTTTATTGTTTCATTGCACAGATGGAGCTCTAGTGGCTATGATCCATGTCTGGGGAGGATAAGGGGCAGCTGATAATAGGTTGCTTTTTGTTTAAACATGTATGCGAGTGTGTGTGTGTGTGTACTTTTTTCTGTCGGCTCATAAAGCACAGCCCAGTCGAACGAAACAGTAGCCGCAACTTCGATGTCCCAAGGGAACTCTGGTTTTTATATCTGTCCTACCGTGCCACTACAGGACGATCGCGGGTGATCGTCAGTGTGTGTAATGGGGAGCCGAACAGAGCTGAATTCTCGGCGTCCCCAGGCAACGGTGTGGTAAGAGTGCGAATTGGTGAAGGTGTTACATGTTTTATTTTATATTGTATGTTAATAAAACACAAAAGGTAACCACGTTCACAACAATATCCAGTAATTTTCTAAAATAAATTTTAATATTTTTGAAGATATACTCCAAATATTTCATATGTCCCAATATTAGCTCTTCCTATTTATTTTTTTATGTTATTATAGATACTAAAATATGAATGTTGAGTACCTTAAATAAATATTTTAAAATTCGTTATGCATTTCACTTCGGTAATGTTCTGAATACGATTTTAAGTTCAGGGAGGTTTGTGCGATACACAAACATTTTTCGCACATGCCATGTAGTGGCAAAAATCGCTTTTTTTGGTCGTCTTCTGGAGATTCATCAACCAAATTTTTTAAAATGATAGAATTTCTACAGATTCGCATTTTCGCAGATTTTCAAGTAGCAGCCATTCGGCATACTTCGTAATCAACGTAACGAAAGCTTTCATGAAAAGTACATAGACAAAAACAAATCTTAAATACGTTTGCCGGAGTACATAAGTCTGCCGATCAAACCTCATCTTATCTTTTTATATGGCGCAAATCCAACTGCAATAAGTCCTTTAAATCTTCTTCGCAAACCTCGACCGCGCTGGAGGTGCATAATCACATGAGATGAACATGAGAATTGAATCTCTGTTATTCTGATGACGTTGCCGCGAAAAAATAAACCACCGACCGTCTGTGACTCCCTTGTCCAAACATTGACAAAAGCAGGGTCGGTCGGTGCTATCTCATGAAAAATCTTGAAACACTGCCTGCGTACGCCTGCGTGGGGGCATGGTAGACGGTATTGATTTTCCACCCACAGTTTCATGTCCTCACCAAACGGTACACTGCCGAGTCTGCTTTCAAGCTCATCGATCCTCCCGTTTGCGTTCCCCAGGTCCACCGGTTCCAAGCAACGGTAATGGTTTTGCCTGGTTTCACTCATAATTTGGTGCAGTTCGCTCTCGAGGACATTCGCGTTCTTCTCGTGCCTTAAGAGGGTGGGTTTTTTTTTAATTTTTCTTCATTCTAAAGCGACTCTAAAGAGACTAAATTATTTAACACCACTTTTTTACGATTCTCGCGATTCGTCTGGCTAGAACGTTGGGGTGGCTTAAACTCACGAGACCTTCACCGCGTCTGGCTCATGATGTTGCCGTCTGGATTTGCATCACTTTTCACGCTCGGCAGCCTTCACGGCTAGACCTGGCGAGACGATGACGGTTCGGCTGACGGATGCGTGGTGGTGCCGCTGTAACGACTACGATGCACCAGACCGTATGTAATCGAGTCGCCTTGCCATCAGAACCATCAACGCCCGCAGGGGGGAAAACCAGCCACGAACACGACGGCATACTACAGCATTTGGGCAGGAACGCCCAGTGCATTGCACCGGCAGCAGGATATGATTCCATTTTTTCAACCTTCTCTTCCTTTGCTTGATCGGTGTCTGTGTTTTGATTGGGAGTTTTATTGTTTCATTGCACACGTAACCATCGCTCACTTGCCTCTTTCCACAAAGAACGATTGATCTTTTACGAGGCTTTAAAGCAGCAAGTTCAGCAGCCATTTTGCAAGCTGCGTGGTAGATAAATTATAGATTTAGTTTAACTATTAATAATGGAAAAAATGTAGTTCAAAAAGGAAGAGAAAAGGAGAAATAATTGGAAATCCAAAAATAATTGGTTTATCTAGTTTTCAACATCAACAACAATTCTATCGAATCACAGCTATAATTCATCTGTACACGCGTTATGCTTCTAATGCATGTAAATGAACATAACGTTTGTTTGAACATGTAAATTTAATGCTATAAGTATGCACGACCAAATGGATTGAATGGAATAACAATTCTTTCTTCTGGGTATCTTTAATTTCTTCTAAATTGTTCATAACATTAAAGAATGACTAGTGCGAGCAGGGGTTTATGTGCGCTGTTGAAATCTTGGAGTCTGGAGCAAGGGTCGGCAAAGTTTCCAACAAGAAGTTAAACAATTGGATTACCCAAAACTGCAGTCTACCAACTACTAATTAGGAGTGTAGCAATGTGTAAATTACTTACTGGTTGAAATGTAGCCATTTTTTAGCATATGATATCTGTATGGGGGAAAACCAGCCACGAACACGACGGCATACTACAGCATTTGGGCAGGAACGCCCAGTGCATTGCACCGGCAGCAGGATTGATAGCAGCGTATAAAGGAGGAGATTCGTGCAGGAAAAGTGCATTAACGACGACGACGTCGACGACGAGTGCCAGCAGCACCTCGGATTATGGTGCAGACTTTGCAGTTCTCAACCGAGGGAGGAACGGCTCGCTGGGTGCGAGCAAAACGGCACCAATTTCCGCTTCCGGACAGGATTTTCTGCCCGCTCCGGAAGGGATCATTGGAATGGAGGAAGGAGCACATCCGCTGTGTACATCCAGGAGCTCCCAATCTCCATCGCGCCTCACGGATAATGCTTTTCTTTAACTTGTCCCGCGACTTTTAATTGCAATTGCTGCAGCCCAGTTCTCGCAGTTCTCTCTCGGTCCAACAAAATGCATAATCTCTTCCACACCGGGGCCAGAGAGCAAAAAAAAAACAGTACATGAATTGGCGCCACTTGCGCTTGCACATCAACATTTTCTCCATTTATTTGTGTTTGCTTATCCGCTCCCGCGACCCGCGACATAAATCAACCCGCCGGTGGAACAGGATGGATGCGCCTGCGACAATGTTGCGCCGCTCCCCTTTGCGCCAAGCGCTTCCGGGGCGCCGGGTGGACGGACGCGAAATGCATATGCATGCAGCCCATGTGCCACCACCACCCCGGCGGCACACATGGGGATGTAAATTTTTAATGAAAAATCCACCACTCGGCTGCAGCCGCGCCACCGTGTGGCCCGTGTAGCTTAATTTGTATCGGGAACGAGGCTACTGTGGGCATTATTATTATTAATCACAAAATGTGGGCAATTATGTAGATGCACGCGTCGATGGTGCTAGTGTCCCAGCTGTGAACCGTGGGGGCGAGTGCTGGTGCCGAGAGCATACATTGTTATTTTATACTGTTTTTTCCTTTTCTTTTTGTTGCTTCGAAGCTGACCAACAAAGTGAATCGTTTGTCAAACATCAATTTCGAATCATGCATGGTGGTTTGTTTTTCTTGAGCAGAATTTGATTTGTTTTCGACTAGCTTATCATCTATGAAATGTTGATTCTTTTAATATCGGTATTGGTGTGTGTGTGTGTGTATACTGCGAAGTTTGTTGACCAAGCAAATATCGAAGAAATTTCGTCCAAGAATTAAACAAATCATAAACGATGATGGGACTCAGTCGGGGATCTCCCTATCGGTTGCCAGTTTATCAGTTGTTTGCCCTCCGTATTCATAATCCCTTGTCAAAGTAAACGTTACAATAGTCAGAGGGATTACTAGCAAATCTACCATTCCTTTCAATAATTTCATTAAACAAAATGTGTTACATGGAATGAGTACCTTTTTCTTCCTTTCCTAACAACATTGCTTTAAGGGCTGCTATTGCTTTAAATAAGATTACCAACGTTATAGGTAGATAAATCATCGGACCATCTTGAAACGAGTAAAGCCCTCAAAATTGCAATGCATCTGCAGTTCTAACTGTTGTTTTTTTATTAGGTCTACTGGTATGTTTCTAGCATGTTTACTAACATTTATTAGCTTTACAAGTTTTATTGCGTATGACAAAAACGTTGTTTTTATTAAAAGTGTTCCTCATAGGGGAAACTACAACTTTTTTTCATCTTTCTGCTCCCGAATGAAGTGATTCCGGTATTCCGTAGTATGAAGCGAGTTAGGTTATAACCTCATATTTAACCTCCAGAAGCAAACTAACTAATGCCTCAATCAAACTTTTCTCCAATACACAAAGATTAGAAGCAGCATTTCCCGTAATTGACGCTTATTTTACTCAAAGTATTCCATGATTTTTTTTTAATATTCGGGAACCATAGATTGAACATCGAAATCGACAGATACACAAATGGACACAGATGTTATTTGTATGCACACAGTTGTATGGGGTCTTTAAATTATTTTTCTAAATTTTTAGGAAGCGAGACATTTTAAAAATCCTTGAAAACTTACTTGAATAACCAATATATGGCTCAAGATTTGCGTTACAGGCTGATTTCAGTGTTTTATTTAGCTCATTCCTATTTTAGGATTAAACCCCCGAGCTGTGTTATATAATTATCTTATCAACTACTTTATCTCATTGATAGCAACGCTGCTTACGTAGTCCATGCAAACGGATCTATTAGTCCAACTTAACGTAGTTTTCTACTCACACTATCGTCTTTTGAATACCTTTTGCTATTGTCTTAACACTAACGGACAAATCTGGTGTCAATTGACACTTTTGCAACTTTGAGCTTCGATAACTCGAAAACTGTTAGAGATATTGAGGTTTCACCCAAAGTCTTATATTTTTGCAAAACTAGAGTAGTTTGCGCACAACTGGTGAAAATTTCAGCCCAATCGGTCAACAATTGCCAAAAAAAAGCCTTCTAGGTCAATTGACACCTCGATTTGCACCAAAGGAGTCCATTTGACCGTAAGTGTTAAACAATAAATGTGAAATGCTTAGATGATTTTGTGAGCACATTTAAAGTTTGGATTTTACCATTGTGACAGAGTTTCAAAAGTACATTTACGAAGTTTTGACTCAGAAAAAACATCGATTATATGGAAAATAATGCTTCTTTAATATTTTAATGCGTAACAAATGAAAAGCAAACTAAAAAACTTCGGCTATATTTCTGTGCGAAGTTTTACGTGTTCAAAGGCAACAAACTCTCACACTCGAATCGATCTCTTGGGTTTCGGTCAGTGTGTGCGGTCAAAATGTTATAGTTTTCGTATGCTCTAGCAAGGGAGGCACTTTCCCTGTCGCTTCCATTATCTTGCGTGACTCACCGATATGATGCTTTTGGACCCAATTGATCGGCCTCTAGTATAGTCCACGGTGGGGCTCACTCTACTTTTTCACGCATCTTCTTGTGGATGTCGCTACGTAGTTTATGATGATAAACCATACTGCTTAGATACGGCATATACCCACCATAATTTACACCACCCCAAAGCTCATTGACACACAATCCGAGCTTCAAAAGCGAGGTGTTCTTTTTCTTGTAACATCATGTTGACCACCCATGTCTTTCAAGCGAGCTTCGCGCGGTAGGTGTATTCCCCCAGCCCAAGGAGAAAGTACGGATTGATCCGATACTAAACCTTCGTCATGTTGCCTTCAACTCGAACCGAGCCGTCCGTCCGTTTACAGCGAATCAAAGTTTAGAGCTACTGATGGTACAAAGGCGCGCTACAAACTCCGCGTGCTAAAGGGCGACAACCGTACCAGTTGGAGGTTGCTGACACTACGTCCTCATTTTCAGCTGCAGGACAACTCAACTAGCGAGCGGTGGGAGTGTCTCCGAATCGTTACGATTCACAGTCGAGTGTAAAGCGTCCATGCGAACAAACAGTATCGAGCACTCATTATTCGTGCGCTTTTTTTCTGTCCCGGCTCCAACTCCGCTCCAACGTCAGCGACAGGACATGGCACAAGTAATCGTGTCACGTTGGAAATAATCACCACCGGCAATGATGGAGGAGTATCGGTCCTGTTGGTTCCCGGCAGTCTTGCTAGCTGAGCTAAGAGCTTTCCTCTGGAACTGTTCCCACTTTCGATCGTAGGACACTTAAGAAAACGGGTAAAGGAAACGATGACTGGTAAATAGGACAACAATAAGGATTTAATACCAGCCCCGCTTCGCTCTCGCTACTCGCTCCACACGTTATCGGGATCATTGGCTTCCTCGTACAGGAACGACGCAAGGATTTGTCAATGGTGAGCACAGCACACTGGCTATCAAAGATACGCTGTTCGCTCCGAACTCGTCTTTGCTCCGAGCGCATGCTGGCGAACTCCTCTTCTAACGAGTTCTTCTTCGTCCAACCTCGCTTTACCTTATCACGATCATGGATTTGCGTCCCTCCCTTTCTTGCGGCTCAGTCTCGGAGCGCGTGGATAGAGACTGCTGGGCAACCCAATTAGGGTCGCCGGATCCAATTGAGAACGCACGATAAATAATAAAGTGTTGGCACAGATGTCCACTTTTCCGTTCGGTAGCTCCACTTTAGGTGTGCCCGGTTGGGTTCTTCAGGACGCTCGTGCAGAATTGAGTGTTTTATTTACGAAAATCCTTACAGCGGACCATTCGGTTGGGTTTTTTTGGTTTTTGTTTTTTGTTTTTGTTCCAGGTTTGAAATCTAAATGTGGACGATTGTGTTGGGATATTTATATAATATTTCGGTGCACGCAGCTAGTGGAGCAAACTTTTTTCCTTGATTAAAATCAAACTCCACAAGTCGAAGGACACAACTGTTGTCTCGTCTCTGTCGTCATTTTTTTAGAAGAAACGAGAACGAAACCTCCGACGCCAGACGCGTTTCAATCCGTTCGTCACATTCCAGAACAGCTCGGAGCATTAGCATTTTTCTGCTGTGTTGGCACCAATATATTTTTTTTTGCACACTCACATCGCTAACGTTAAGAAGACCCACGCCATCCGGTGCGTCGTGAATTTGTCTACCCAGTGCAGCAGCAGCAGCAGCAGCAGTGGTTCTTTTATTAATTTCATCTCGACTAATTTCTCCACGCATCGTCGCGTTCTTGGGGCGGCGGATGCGCACGAGAATGAAACTTTCCGGCCTGCGTGGGAAGCGTATTTGCATGTTAATTTTTGGCAAGCACACGCGGTAAACGCATTTAGTGCGCGCCTATAGCGCGATGAGGTGGATAATCGGGCTGGAAGGCGAGCTGTGAAGACGCACGCTAAATTTTGAGCAGATTCCGTACTTACAATGACGGATTTTATAAAGTTACCTCAACCACATCGTTCTGATACTAATTGCACTCTTGGCATAACATTAATGACAATTATACCGTAAATGAGCTAAGCGGTGTGCTTTTCAGTGCATTGTTTTTTTTATGACATTTGATCTCCATTTTGTCTTCAGACTCAAATATTCATCCCAGTCGTGATTCGCGGTAATGCGGGAGATATTTTAAGACGATTGTCATATGCCATGCGGATTATGAAATAAGTCACATGTTTGGAATGAAATATGATACTATGTTTTATATCGAAACATGGGAAAATTATGCGAATCTGAAGATATGCTGTATGATAACGATGGGTATCTGATAATGGACTGCATTATGGAAACTTGCATCGTTTCTACCAAAATTTCCTGGCACAGACTGAAATAACTCAACTATACAATTTGGTTGTTTCCTACAAAGTACAATTCCGTATGAAACCATGAGAGTATGACATATCTTAACTTTTGGGGAAACATTTTGAATAAAGTTTATTGCACGACAATGTACCAGTTTTGGTTTGTCATTCCTGTTCGCTGTTTATTTAAAAGAATATCAATTAAAACATCATCAATTAAAACAAACAATATCAATTAAAACAAACAACAATTAAAACATTAAAAATCAAGTTTTTTTTTATCAAAAACAAATTAAATTATTTTTTACTAAACACTAAGAGAAAGAACTGTTTCCTATTACTGCTGAGAAAGAACTGCTCCTTTATCCTTAAGGCGTTATTTTTATTAAGGATACGAGTTATTAAGCATTATTAAGGATAATTATGATCAATGATTAATGATATAATTGAAAGTTATGTTCCTGTCTTACATCTCCTTGTATTTTTTTCAAAGGCACTCTCGAGACTGTTTAAGTACAAGAAAATATAGTGGATTCCTTTACGTTAAAACTAAACATGTACTAGTAGTTTTGCTACAATTTTTAGCATCCACCCTTGTAGAATATAACTCCTCTTCATTTGTTGTAATGAATATAATAACCAAAGAATATAACTTTAATCATTTGGTGCAGGTATGTTTTTTTTCGAATGGAACAAGTGTGGATCATTATCAAAACACCAACATTTTGTTTTAAAAACGCTGCAGCTATTGCAAGTTTCGTTTTTTATTCATTTCAAACAACTTTGTAGCTGAACAAACAATATTACAGTTTGATGCTCTATTTTCCGATCTTTTTGTGAAACCCGTGCTATTTATTTTATGTACAAAGCTGGGTCTGGACTTGATCGCACATCTGCACACTTACTAACTAGCACACTCTCAATTGTTCTCAATTGTTCTGTGGGACCTGCTTTTAGGAGCTCACACACGGGATATGCGATAGATGCAATATTGTTCTATGAAATGCTCCAATTTCTTCTGCTTCAAATTCGTGAAGTGTCTTAGAGCGGAAGGGTGGGTAACACTGTGTGACTAGAATTTCATAGCCGTGCTTCTACTGCAGTAGAAGAAATTAGAGCATTTCATAGAACAATATTGCATCTATCGCATATCCCGTGTTTGAGCTCCTAAAAGCAGGTCCCACAGAGCAATTGGAGAGTGTGCTAGTTAGTAAGTGTGCAGATGTGCGATCAAGTCCAGACCCAGCTTTGTACATAAAATAAATAGCACGGGTTTCACAAATAGCTCGGAAAATAGAGCATCAAACTGTAATATTGTTTGGTCAGCTACAAAGATGTTTGAATTGAATAAAAAACGAAACTTGCAATAGCTGCAGCGTTTTTAAAACAAAATGTTGGTGTTTTGATAATGATCCACACTTGTTTCTTTCCAAAAAAAACATACCTGCACCACATGATTAATGTTATATTCTTTGCTTATTATATTCATTACAACAAATGAAGAGGAGTTATATTCTACAAGGGTGGATGCTAAAAAGTTTAGCAAAACTACTAGTACATGTTTAGTTTTAACATAAAGAAATCCACTGTATTTTCCCGTACTTAAACAGTCTCGAGAGTGCCTTTGAAAAAAAATACAAGGAGATGTAAGACAGGAACATAACTTTCAATTATATCATTAATCATTAATCATTGATCATCATTATCCTTAATAATGCTTAATAACTCGTATTCTTAATAAAAATAACGCCTTAAGGATAAAGGAGCAGTTTTACGCATCATAATAGAAACAATTCTTTCTCTTAGTGTTTAGTAAAAAATAATTTAATTTGTTTTTGATAAAAAAAACTTGATTTTAGTTGAAAATTTTCCCAAATATTGTATGTTTTAATTGATATTCTTTTAAATAACCAGCGAACAGGAATGACAAATCAAAACTGGTACATTGTCGTGCAATAAACTTTATTCAAAATGTTTCCCCAAAAGTTAAGATATATCATACTCTCATGGTTTCATACGGAATTGTACTTTGTAGGAAATAACCGAATTGTATAGTTGAGTTATTTCAGTCTGTACCAGGAAACTTTGGTAGAAACGATGCAAGTTTCCATAATGCAGTCCATTATCAGATACCCATTACAACATAGTATAATATTTCATTCCAAACATGTGACTTATTTCATAATCCGTATGACATAAGACAATCGTCTTAATATATCTCCCGCATTACCGCGAATCACGACTGGGATGAATATTTGAGTCTGAAGACAAAATGGAGATCAAATGTCATAAAAAACAATGCACTGAAAAGCACACCGCTTAGCTCATTTACGGTATAATTGCCATTGATGTTATGCCAAGAGTGCAATTAGTAGCAGAACGATGTGGTTGAGGTAACTTTATAAAATACGTCATTATAAGTACGGAATCTGCTCAAAATTTAGCGTACGTCTTCACAGCTCGCCTTCCAGCCCGATTATCCACCTCATCGCGCTATAGGCGCGCACTAAATGCGTTTACCGCGTGTGCTTGCCAAAAATTAACATGCAAATACGCTTCCCACGCAGCCCGGAAAGTTTCATTCTCGTGCGCATCCGCCGCCTCAAGCACGCGACGATGCGTGGAGAAATTAGTCGAGATGAAATTAATAAAAGAACCACTGCTGCTGCTGCTGCTGCTGCACTGGGTAGACAAATTCACGACGCACCGGATGGCGTGGGTCTTCTTAACGTTAGCGATGTGAGTGTGCAAAAAAAAAAATATTGGTGCCAACACAGCAGAAAAATGCTAATGTTCCGAGCTGTTCTGGAATGTGACGAACGGATTGAAACCCGTCTGGCGTCGGAGGTTTCGTTCACGTTTCTTCTAAAAAAATGACGACAGAGACGAGACAACAGTTGTGTCCTTCGAATTGTGGAGTTTGATTTTAATCAAGGAAAAAAGTTTGCTCCACTAGCTGCGTGCTCCGAAATATTATATAAATATCCCAACACAATCGTCCACATTTAGATTTCAAACCTGGAACAAAAAAAAACAAAAACCAAAAAAAAACCCAACCGAATGGTCCGCTGTAAGGATTTTCGTAAATAAAACACTCTATTCTGCACGAGCGTCCTGAAGAACCCAACCGGGCACACCTAAAGTGGAGCTACCGAACGGAAAAGTGGACATCTGTGCCAACACTTTATTATTTATCGTGCGTTCTCAATTGGATCCGGCGACCCTAATTGGGTTGCCCAGCAGTCTCTATCCACGCGCTCCGAGACTGAGCCGCAAGAAAGGGAGGGACGCAAATCCATGATCGTGATAAGGTAAAGCGAGGTTGGACGAAGAAGAACTCGTTAGAAGAGGAGTTCGCCAGCATGCGCTCGGAGCAAAGACGAGTTCGGAGCGAACAGCGTATCTTTGATAGCCAGTGTGCTGTGCTCACCATTGACAAATCCTTGCGTCGTTCCTGTACGAGGAAGCCAATGATCCCGATAACGTGTGGAGCGAGTAGCGAGAGCGAAGCGGGGCTGGTATTAAATCCTTATTGTTGTCCTATTTACCAGTCATCGTTTCCTTTACCCGTTTTCTTAAGTGTCCTACGATCGAAAGTGGGAACAGTTCCAGAGGAAAGCTAGCAAGACTGCCGGGAACCAACAGGACCGATACTCCTCCATCATTGCCGGTGGTGATTATTTCCAACGTGACACGATTACTTGTGCCATGTCCTGTCGCTGACGTTAGAGCGGAGTTGGAGCCGGGACAGAAAAAAGCGCACGAATAATGAGTGCTCGATACTGTTTGTTCGCATGGACGCTTTACACTCGACTGTGAATCGTAACGATTCGGAGACACTCCCACCGCTCGCTAGTTGGGTTGTCCTGCAGCTGAAAATGAGGACGTAGTGTCAGCGTCCTCCAACTGGTACGGTTGTCGCCTGGGTCGCCCTTTAGCACGCGGAGTTTGTAGCGCGCCTTTGTACCATCAGTAGCTCTAAACTTTGATTCGCTGTAAACGGACGAACGGCTCGGTTCGAGTTGAAGGCAACATGACGAAGGTTTAGTATCGGATCAATTCGTACTTTCTCCTTCGGCCGGGGGAATACACCTACTGCGCGAAGCTCGCTTGAAAGACATGGGTGGTCAACATGATGTTACAAGAAAAAGAACATCTCGCTTGAAGCTCGGATTGTGTGTCAATGAGCTTTGGGGTGGTGTAAATTATGGTGGGTATATGCCGTATCTAAGCAGTATGGTTTATCATCATAAACTACGAAGCGACATCCACAAGAAGATGCACGAAAAAGTAGAGTGAGCCCCACAGTGGACTATACTAGAGGCCGATCAATTGGGTCCAAAAGCATCATATCGGTGAGTCACGCAAGATAATGGAAGCGACAGGAAAAGTGCCTCCCTTGCTAGAGCATACGAAAACTCTATTTAGACCGCACACACTGAGCGAAACCTAAGAGATCGATTCGAGTGTGAGAGTTTGTTGCCTTTGAACACGTAAAACTTCGCACAGAAATATAGTAGAAGTTTTTTAGTTTGCTTTTCATTTGCTACGCATTAAAATATTTAAAAAAGCATTATTTTTCATATAATCGATGTTTTTTCTGAGTCAAAACTTCTTAAATGTACTTTTGAAACTCTGTCACAATGGTAAAATCCAAACTTTAAATGTGCTCACAAAATCATCTAAGCATTTTACATTTATTGTTTAACACTTACGGTCAAATGGACCGAATACTCCTTTGGTGCAAATCGAGGTGTCAATTGACCTAGAAGGTTTTTTTTTGGCAATTGTTGACCGATTGGGGTGAAATTTTCACCAGTTGTGCGCCAACTATTCTAGTTTTGCAAAAATATAAGACTTTGGATGAAACCCGTTTGTCAATATCTCTAACAGTTTTCGAGTTATCGAAGCTCAAAGTTGCAAAAGTGTCAATTGACACCAGATTTGTCCGTTAGTGTTAAGACAATAGCAAAAGGTATTCAAAAGACGATAGTGTGAGTAGAAAACTTCGTTAAGTTAGACTAATAGACCCGTTTGCATGGACTACGTAAGCAGCGTTGCTATCAATGAGATAAAGTAGTTGATAAGATAATTATATAACACAGCTCGGGGGTTTAATCCTAAAATAGGAATGAGCTAAATAAAACACTGAAATCAGCCTGTAACGCAAATCTTGAGCCATATATTGGTTATTCAAGTAAGTTTTCAAGGATTTTTAAAATGTCTCGCTTCCTAAAAATTTAGAAAAATAATTTAAAGACCCCATACAACTGTGTGCATACAAATAACATCTGTGTCCATTTGTGTATCTGTCGATTTCGATGTTCAATCTATGGTTCCCGAATATTAAAAAAAAATCATGGAATACTTTGAGTAAAATAAGCGTCAATTACGGGAAATGCTGCTTCTAATCTTTGTGTATTGGAGAAAAGTTTGATTGAGGCATTAGTTAGTTTGCTTCTGGAGGTTAAATATGAGGTTATAACCTAACTCGCTTCATACTACGGAATACCGGAATCACTTCATTCGGGAGCAGAAAGATGAAAAAAGTTGTAGTTTTCCCTATGAGGAACACATTTAATAAAAACAACGTTTTTGTCATTCGCAATAAAACTTGTAAAGCTAACAAATGTTAGTAAACATGCTAGAAACATACCAGTAGACCTAATAAAAAACAACAATTAGAACTGCAGATGCGATGCAATTTTGAGGGCTTTACTCGTTTCAAGATGGTCCGATGATTTATCTACCTATAACGTTGGTAATCATATTTAGTAGGTAGGTTACCAAATATGATTACCAATGTTATAGATAAATCTACCAAAATACCTACTTCAGGGAGATTTTGCAGTTTAGCCTTTAAAGCAATGTTGTTAGGAAAGGAAGAAAAAGGTACTCATTCCATGTAACACATTTTGTTTAATGAAATTATTGAAAGGAATGGTAGATTTGCTAGTAATCCCTCTGACTATTGTAACGTTTACTTTGACAAGGGATTATGAATACGGAGGGCAAACAACTGATAAACTGGCAACCGATAGGGAGATCCCCGACTGAGTCCCATCATCGTTTATGATTTGTTTAATTCTTGGACGAAATTTCTTCGATATTTGCTTGGTCAACAAACTTCGCAGTATACACAAACACACACCAATACCGATAGTAAAAGAATCAACATTTCATAGATGATAAGCTAGTCGAAAACAAATCAAATTCTACTCAAGAAAAACAAACCACCATGCATGATTCGAAATTGATGTTTGACAAACGATTCACTTTGTTGGTCAGCTTCGAAGCAACAAAAAGAAAAGGAAAAAACAGTGTAAAATAACAATGTATGCTCTCGGCTCCAGCACTCGCCCCCACGGTTCACAGCTGGGACACTAGCACCATCGACGCGTGCATCTACATAATTGCCCACATTTTGTGATTAATAATAATAATGCCCACAGTAGCCTCGTTCCCGATACAAATTAAGCTACACGGGCCACACGGTGGCGCGGCTGCAGCCGAGTGGTGGATTTTTCATTAAAAATTTACATCCCCATGTGTGCCGCCGGGGTGGTGGTGGCACATGGGCTGCATGCATATGCATTTCGCGTCCGTCCACCCGGCGCCCCGGAAGCGCTTGGCGCAAAGGGGAGCGGCGCAACATTGTCGCAGGCGCATCCATCCTGTTCCACCGGCGGGTTGATTTATGTCGGGTCGCGGGAGCGGATAAGCAAACACAAATAAATGGAGAAAATGTCGATGTGCAAGCGCAAGTGGCGCCAATTCATGTACTGTTTTTTTTTGCTCTCTGGCCCCGGTGTGGAAGAGATTATGCATTTTGTTGGACCGAGAGAGAACTGCGAGAACTGGGCTGCAGCAATTGCAATTAAAAGTCGCGGGACAAGTTAAAGAAAAGCATTATCCGTGAGGCGCGATGGAGATTGGGAGCTCCTGGATGTACACAGCGGATGTGCTCCTTCCTCCATTCCAATGATCCCTTCCGGAGCGGGCAGAAAATCCTGTCCGGAAGCGGAAATTGGTGCCGTTTTGCTCGCACCCAGCGAGCCGTTCCTCCCTCGGTTGAGAACTGCAAAGTCTGCACCATAATCCGATGTGCTGCTGGCTCTCGTCGTCGACAGCGTCGTCGTTAATGCACTTTTCCTGCACGAATCTCCTCCTTTATACGCTGCTATCCAGAGAAAACTTTCATTAACTTGCGTGGAACGCAACAAAAAACATGAAAAGGAGAGTAAAAATATTTGTCAGAAGAAAAAAAACGGTCAACCAATTGTTATTATACCGCAAATTACAGTGTAGAAATAACGGCTGACGCTGGCGCTGCATCTCATAGCCATGACGTCACAAACAAATCCGTGAGGAATGTGCAAAAAGAGGCAAGACATAAACAAAACAATAATGATCTCCCCAACCCGTCCCGCGCCGTCCTCGTTTTCATCCGTCGTTCCATATTAAATAATAATAATAATATTGTTAATCAATCCCCAATCGAGTCAGCAACAAACCGGCCAACACACGCTGCGGCGCGGCCTCCCGTGAGTGGGTGACGTACATAAACAATAGCATAGTTTCTATGTCCTCTTTCGTCTCTTCGCATTTCTAGGCAGTGCGGGCACGGTGTGTGTGTGTGTGTGTGTGTTGTGGCCGTCAGCAGGGGGTGGTATGTCATCCACCCACCGACCGTAATCAGAGTATGAAGCCACAGCCACGGCGAATGAAGCGCCTGCGGAGCGCGTGTGATCTAGCTCCGAAACCGAACCATCATAATGCCAATTATATAAAACATCCATTAAAAATAGATAGGAATCGTATCGTACGGTAGCGGTGCAAAGTTTTATATTTTTTCCATTTGCTACCACCTGCATATGTGAGGAATTAGTTTGCCTTTTTTGTTTGTGCATTCATTTTCATCGCAGATCAAGTCCAAGCGGCGGCGCGTTGAAATGGCGTACCGACCACCCCGCAACAGTAGCAGCATCGGGCGGCGGTACGTGAGAAAAATTATTTACAGCGCGCATTCGAACCCGGTCACAGGTGTTTTTTTTTGTCGGTTGTGCACTTCGCCTCAATTTAACATCATTTTTATGTTTGTGTGTGTGTTTGTGCGCGCGCGCGCATTCATCTTCTTTTTTATTTTTTGTTCAACGCTGATAGGATCATACATCTGATCGACCATTTTGTTGCGGGTGTTTCGGTGCCTTTGGTGGCCCCATCTGACACGCGTTGGGGTTGGAATATTTTGGCAAACTTCAAATTTCGCCGTGTTACGATTGCGCTCCCCGGGATGATCTTCATTCTGCGCGATTGGTTTGGCGGTGGCCGGTGGAGTAATTGCGTCGTGGGTGTGTGTATTCGTACGGCAAACAAATAACAAGAACAACAGCAGAAACCATCCAAAGTGGAGAAAAAAAAGAAACGTATAATAATTGTAATAGCAGCAAATTCAAACACAAACACACATGCGGCCAGACTGGGCGAATTGTGTGCAAAAAAATCGAGAAGACGAGCTGCTGCGCAAACCAGCAGCGTGACGATGCTCTTTGAAGTGGCGGCACACCACAAAGGCAACCCACAAATGGCGCAGAACGCAAATAGATGAAACGCAAAAAGTACATAATTTTGGGTGTAAAATTATCGGCATCCTTTCTGGCGTAAGCGCCGAGATTCGTCGGGCCGTGTGGGTCTCTCCGTCCAGCTGGGGTGCGCATCATCTCACACCCATCTGGCCGAGCCGTGAGAAGAGTTTGTGCTCACGATGTGAGATGCTTCTCAAAATCGTCTCACTTCACGAGCGTTTTGTCCGGGAACGAGTGAACGGCGGATTTTTGCTCACTCTCTCGCTCTCTCTCGCGCGCGCGTGCTTTTATGTCTCCGGACGAGAGATGATGCTGGAGCACTACGGGGCAGGACACGATGGGTTTTCCCTGTTAAAAATTCACGCTGAGGAAAGATGAGGAAAGAAAAAACACGAACGAGTTAGCAAACAAATACTTGCTTTCAAGGAAAACAATCTAGAAGTCGAGTGAATTGTGCTGTTACCCAGCAACTCTCTTCGGCGTCCTCCTAGTCCGTAGTAGCGTGCGTCCACCCGCGTCAATGAACGAGAATAGTATTCAAATCCACTGCCTTATTTTTCCATACAGCCCATAGTGACATGGTTCAGCAAGCGCGATGGATATGTCAAAAAAGCTGCCGCTCTCTCTGTGAAAGCTTGCTGTAGCTATCTCCGTCTTTCTCTATCACGCGTATCCCTGCTTCACAGAAGGCCTGCTTACCAACAAGCAAAAGGATCGGAGCTTTTACTGTGTAAATAACCATGCGTTCCCATCTGTAACGGTCGGCTGTTACGAAAAAAAAAATATAATGACCATTTTAGACAAAACTGTACAAAAAAAAACAGAACCTCCTTTAATTTACCGAGCGTTATAGAATTAGTGTCTCGTATTTTATTTTGAACAGAATTAAATGTAAATAGGTATCTGGAATTGTTGGCGATTGATAACGATTTATCATACAAAAAGACATAAAATCCTGGGTTATAGTACTTTCCCTGTATCACGAACAGCAGAGGGCTCTTGAAAGGCCTTGGATTAGCTCATGGAATCTCTGGATTGTTTCAATTATGTCCTTTGCTTTCTGGTGACCGTACATAAACATTTGCTCTGTCTTAGATAATAGTTAATTAGTAAATCTTTGAAATATGAATGAATAGAAGACCGTTATTGATAATTTAAAAAAGTTACAGACAGACGAATGTACAAGTTGTTCAAAATTCGGTTTAATTCGTAAAGAGAAACGAAAAAAACAGTGAAAATGGAAACCGATGTCAGGCACATTGGGTTTGAGTCATATGATGTTAAGCATCCGCTGCTAACAGGCAAACAGAGGAAAAAGAATTGAAAACTGAGTGTTAATAGCGACCCCAGCTCAAAGTTTAACAGTACAACAGAATCAGTTTAGTTAGGTAACTTTGAAACTTGGTTCATAAATATCTGTTTTGTTAAAGAAGAATATACAATAGGGCAGTAATCTTTTGGTGCTTAGGTACTAGCAAGGTATCTATAGGTACTAAATGACATGTTAAACAGTCGTTTCACTGAAAATGGTAAAATATACAATGATGTGAATAACGCTTAGAGCACTCATTTACAACGCAACGGCGCCCTTCTTCGCTTTCAACGTTAGACCACCGCGTATGAAGGTGGAAAGTTTTGTCTAGTGTACTCGTTT
>KZ068884.1:39248-51113 GCA_002091845.1 Anopheles cracens
CCTCTTATCGCTTGTGTATAATTCTTGTGGAAGGTGTGTTGGCATTTCTTTTCGGTTCATCTTCTACTCAAATCTAACACGGCTTGCCATCCTGGCTCCTCCAATTCTCCCTTTAGCAGCACAACCAAGCTCCCAGTTTGTGCCCAGGTGTGTGTGTGTAACGCGTGTGATTTGATTAGTCTTGCAAAGTTTCAATACCCTAGCGAAAGCGGAAATTGACATGAAAAAAGATCCGATCACATAAGGGACTTGAACTGCAGGAACGTAATATTAATCGACATGTAACGAAACGGAAAAACAAAACACAGACAAAACCAAAAACACAGAAAATGTTAAAAAGGCATAAATCATACAGTTCGTTTATGTGATCAATGTGCCTGTTTAGACATTAAAATCGTAATGCTCGATCGACCTCGGAGGACACAATGTTTAAATACGCATTAAAATAAATTCTCTTTATCAGACTCGGCTAACAGAATTCGCTTTCTCTGTTGTACGATATGATAGCTTCTTCTTTTCTGTGAACTGTGAACGTTCCATCGAATTCATTAGTGATAAAAAAAACTCTCACATACACGGATTTTACACAAAGCGTATCCACAAAAAGCGCATTCGCGGACAACAAAACATCTATACACACTTTTACAACACAGCGAGTGGTGTGCGATGAGAGACAGATGGAACGGTAGGAAAATATAAAATAAATGAAAAATGACAATAGTTTGTTTCTCAGTACTCCTTTCACTGGACGCCCGCGAAGGAAGCGTCAAACCCCAGAGGGAAATTAAACTAGCAAATAAAGCGCTAAGCTTTATTAAAACATTTTGCAACGCAATTTACATACTGTTGATTCGGATAGTAATCATACCGAACAGAATGTGCAATTTGCCCGACAAAACGGTTTATTAACAGCTTACTAACGATTCTTTGTAGTTTCAATTGTCGAGTAGGTCGAAAGCGAAGCAGCGGATGCATGGCAGCGTATAGCGTCGTGATTGTTCCGCGATAACAAAAGTTAACAGCTCGGACTCCTCCGTAGGCAAACGAAGCGAAATGAGTGCGTTTTCTAAAACCAAGTATCATGCAACGAATGATCGGTGTTTGTTTTGTTTGGCCGGTTGCTAATCCAAATTGATTCAATAAGCCAGTCCATATGGCCAGTCCGGTTTTTGAAAGCCATTATTTCTGAAGAACAAACCCCTCCATTTATTCCACTGTCTCCTCCCAAGCGAGGGTTCATATCCACTCGTTTGTAGATTTGAAATTTTGCTTTTAAAAACTTTCCTTTTTGTTTTCGTGTATCTGTCGGCTGTTTTATGTCCAATGTCCAGGTGGTGTCGTCACGGGAGGAGTTTTTATTGTTTGTCTCTGTTCATGTTCGTCCATTATATTCTCCTATGTTAGCAGATTTATTTTGGGTTGTGTGTGTTTTTTTCTTTTTTTTTGTTTATTTCTTTTAAACTACACTTTCCCATCGGTTAGTTTTTTGAAAACAAAAACGCAGGAAAAGCGCGCACGCCTATATATCTCAGCCTACCTAATATTAATGCATTACACTTTGTTATAAAGTTTTTCCTCTTTTCTGTCGCTTCTTCCTACTTCTTCTTTTTGCGGCAACGGCTCACTCACCGGCACCGGAGGGCTCTCTGCGATAAGGATAGAAGTCTGTTTAGCTATAATTTTACCATTGCAAACATGCCTCTCCTTACCCTGAAAGGATACAGTTCTTGTTATACATTTTTTTTTGTTTTGTTGCTTCGCTTTGCCTTGTAGCATGTGTGTATATTTGTGTGTGTGTGTCATACGGTGTGACTTTTACAACTATTTGGTTATGTTTTTTTCTTTAACTTCTGCTTTCACTTTTTTCTTTTATGCACATTACAGCAACTGTTTGTATGTCCGTTTTGTTTTTATTTTTACTGTCGTTCCCCAAGTCGCCTCGCAGTATCAATGTTCGCATTGATGCTGTTGCTCGAGTAGGAAGCACGCCGAAAAAAAAACTCTCACATACACGGATTTTACACAAAGCGTATCCACAAAAAGCGCATTCGCGGACAACAAAACATCTATACACACTTTTACAACACAGCGAGTGGTGTGCGATGAGAGACAGATGGAACGGTAGGAAAATATAAAATAAATGAAAAATGACAATAGTTTGTTTCTCAGTACTCCTTTCACTGGACGCCCGCGAAGGAAGCGTCAAACCCCAGAGGGAAATTAAACTTGCATTCAACGCAAACCGAACAAACATCGATTAAGTAACGATTTTCTCTCCAATTTTCTTTTTCCCTGTTTTTTTTGTTGTTGCGGAAAGTAAAAGCGACACACAGGAAAATAATACAATGAAACGGGACGTGTCTCACTATCGCAGCGCTCCAGTCACTCGTTAGTTGGTGGTTTGTATGCTTTTTTAGTATTTTTTCTCTGTTTTTATTAATTACTCAATAATAATAATAATAATTATAATCATAATAATCCATTACTTATTAAAAAGTGTTATATCAATAATTCTTTTCTTTTTCTCTTTTCCACCCTCGGTTGCTCCTCTTTCTCACGGTATGTTCATCTTCTATTTCCGTTTGCTATGGAGTTTTGTTTTTTTAAATCTTTTTATTCAACATACTTTGTTTCGTTCTGTTTGCTATTTGTTTTTTTTGCTAGCTGTGTGGGGCGAAGAAACATGGCGCCTAGAGTGCAGAGTATACCGTGAGTGATGTTTTTGTTTGAGTTGGCTAGATTAAATTTTGCGTGTAGATATTAGTATCAGTAGTAGATAGCTTCGAAAAGTAGATTGCCCGTCCAGGATGCGTTCTCTTTCGTCGTTGACGTCACCTTCGCTCTTCATCGACCTCTCTCCGTTTGGTTGGCGGTTTCCCCCGATGAATTAGTAGGAGAACAAACGCCACAGCGGTTGGCCTGCGATGCGGGCCACGAGAAGCGTGTTGTGTGTTGTGAATTGGAAAAGCCACAGAAAGCGTGCATGGATCGAGAAAAGAAACAGAACACACGATATTACTTGTGAGATACTTGTGGCGCTTCACGACGATTTTGTACGGTTGGAAAGTAAAGGGAAGTGATGGAACCACTCACTACAATCAGCTACGGGTGGAATGGAAGGGTATGAAACATTCAGGACTGGATACTTGCTACGCCTTACATTCGATTTGTGTTCTTCGAATACGAAAATTAGCAAGGATGATACGTAGAAGGCACGATGTTGTGATGATGGTGATGCGTAATGAAGGCGACTGTAGTAATTAAACGATTGCATGAATGAGAATCGCCGATTCCCTAATGTTCTAGAGCTGTCACTAAAAAAATAATTGAAACTCCACAGATAGCAAAACCAAATCGAAACGAACTTAACATATTACATTGCATTCAACGCAAACCGAACAAACATCGATTAAGTAACGATTTTCTCTCCAATTTTCTTTTTCCCTGTTTTTTTTGAAAAAAAAACAGAACCTCCTTTAATTTACCGAGCGTTATAGAATTAGTGTATCGTATTTTATTTTGAACAGAATTAAATGTTTCGAAACTTGTTACACTTGTTCAGGGAAATCTATGGGCGTCTAGCTTGGAGCTTATTGAACGTATCGTAACTGCCCTTAGTGGGTCTCGCAGCAGCTCATCAATGTGATCTCCCGCCAAAGAGCACTAGCTGTGTGGGGCGAAGAAACATGGCGCCTAGAGTGCAGAGTATACCGTGAGTGATGTTTTTGTTTGAGTTGGCTAGATTAAATTTTGCGTGTAGATATTAGTATCAGTAGTAGATAGCTTCGAAAAGTAGATTGCCCGTCCAGGATGCGTTCTCTTTCGTTGTTGACGTCACCTTCGCTCTTCATCGACCTCTCTCCGTTTGGTTGGCGGTTTCCCCCGATGAATTAGTAGGAGAACAAACGCCACAGCGGTTGGCCTGCGATGCGGGCCACGAGAAGCGTGTTGTGTGTTGTGAATTGGAAAAGCCACAGAAAGCGTGCATGGATCGAGAAAAGAAACAGAACACACGATATTACTTGTGAGATACTTGTGGCGCTTCACGACGATTTTGTACGGTTGACATGTTAAACAGTCGTTTCACTGAAAATGGTAAAATATACAATGATGTGAATAACGCTTAGAGCACTCATTTACAACGCATTTGTAAAATGCGTGCATCTATTTCATAAGGTAGGTCTCTCAGTACATGAAAAGGATAGCACACATGCGCACATCAAGGTACAAAGTACTGAGCGTCTCCATCCGGTGAACATCCTTAATTCTACAAGGACATATCGTAACGAAAGACACCAAAAATTGACGCCAGCTTTCCCGACGATAACCTGCTATCAGCGAATTCTAAATCCAGTAGTGGTGTGTGGTGTCAAACACAACTGAACCGAGACGTTTGTTGGTCAAATTATGAAAATATGTTAACCGATTTTCCAACCGCTTCAATCACACGCACAACAGCAGCGTTTACAGTGGGGCACAGACAGCCCCGCACGAGCTTCATAGACACAGACGTGCATGCCAAACCGGGCTTTACACATGCTTAGAACGACCCGAGAGAACGGTGCCGAGAAAGCCTAGCGAGACGCCGATCGTGGATTTTCGCGTCTGTTTCACCGTTTAGTAGGCGTAGGAGAAATTTTATATAACCCAATGAACCGACAGAAGGAACAGCTGTCAAAATGCGCCAGTACTAGCTACAAGCCGGCATTCACGGTAGTGTTATATGATATGAGGAACTGCTGCTGAGGATTTTTATTATAAAAAAGTATTGGCGTTGAATAGTCTTTACTTTATAAACACTAGACTCGTCGAGTCTAACACATATAAAGCTAAGTTGACTATGTACCTGTCGCGGATCAGTGGCTGCCATTAGAAAGTGGAGACGTTTGGGGCGTTAGAAAGTGGAGACGTTTTAGTCTGGAATAGGTATCTGGAATTGTTGGCGATTGATAACGATTTATCATACAAAAAGACATAAAATCCTGGGTTATAGTACTTTCCCAGTATCACGAACAGCAAAAGGCGAAAGACCTGAAAGGTCAAAGCCTCTATAATTATCCAAACAACATTTCCCAGTATCACGAACAGCAGAGGGCTCTTATAAGGCCTTGGATTAGCTCATGGAATATCTGGATTGTTTCAATTATGTTCTTTGCTTTCTGGTGACCGTACATTAAATTTGTTCTGTCTTAGATAATAGTTAATTAGTAAAACTTTGAAATCTGAATGAATAGAAGACCGTAATTGATAATTTAAAAAAGTTACAGGCAGACGAATGTGCAGGTTGTTCAAAATTCGGTTTAATTCGTAAAGAGAAACGAAAAAACAGTGAAAATGCAAACCGATGTCAGGCACATTGGGTTTGAGTCATATGAAGTTAAGCATCCGCTGCTAACAGGCAAACAGAGGAAAAATAATTGAAAACTGAGTGTTAATAGCGCCCCCAGCTCAAAGTTTAACAGTACAACAGAATCAGTTTAGTTAGAAAACATTGAAAAATAAAATAAATAAATATCTGTTTTGTTAAAGAAGAATAAACACTAGGGCAGTAATCTTTTGGTGCTTCTCTAGCAAGGTATCTACCGGCAATACAATTATAGGTACTAAACGACATGTTAAACAGTCGTTTCACTGAAAATGGTAAAATATACAATGATGTGAATAACGCTTAGAGCACTCATTTACAACGCAATAGAAGCATTACATCTGAAAACAAAGATTCCTGAACGCATTGTTCGCTCGCTTCAAACTTCCGACTTATCGTTGAAGATCAAGCTCCAAAAATATAAAGTGTGACTCATCCAGAACAAAAAATCAATTCCTAATAACGCATAAAATGCATGACAATATGGCACTGATAGCCACACCTACGAAGCAAGCGAGGTACAAACGCGAAACACAACCTCTCCGGCATAGCGAATTGAGCACGATAAATATAATCAACACGATCCGGCAAACTAACCGGCTAAACCAGGCAAAGCACCCGGAGGAAGGGAAGAAATGCGAGCAAGATAAGAAAAGCCGACTGTCGGCGGATGATGACTAAGGTCGAATACGGTGGCCGGACCCATTGGCCCGCAACAGACCCACCTCCGAGCTAGATGGTTTTGCAAGCGAAAACCATAACTAGTAACCCCGTCACCCTCCCTTAACGCCCGGAAGTTTATCTCACACGTTTGATCACATCACTTTCCATCGATCCGTCGCGGGAGAGAAAGCAAGTGCGTGTGGCTGCTTATGGCGTCGGTGCTTGTGTGCCAATTTCGTGGATGATGCACATCTTGACCCAAATGGGCGCTGTGTGCGTGTTGCGTGCACAGTGAAGCTCAACACCTTAAATTGACTAACGAAGTTAAACTAGCCCTCGATATGTATCAATTATATGTTGAATAAGAAAGGATTTCACTAAATCCTAACAAAATTAGGTTCCAACTTAAATAATTATCATCTGCGTTGCGTTGCTTTTGGTGTGGTTTGAAAGATTCCCAAAACAACTGCGAAAATCACGACTACCTAACATGTCTGTCAGTTACGCTACCCGTCAATAGATGGCGCCACTCAAGCAAAGCGACAACTTTCTTGTGCCATTCACATTCTGGCGGTTTTGCTGTGAAATATGTATGCTGGATACAACTGTATTTAAGATAAATTAAAATTGTGCGTTTTAGGAATCCTAATCATCAAATTATAATTTCATACACATTATACTCCTGGTTATGAACACACAACCTTACTTCGTTTCATCAAAAGGGGAATTAAAACATAAGGATGAATTGCTACTGTTTGCAAACGAAACTTTGAATTCGAATCTTCAAGCTCCTATTATAATTTAATCTGAAAAGTTCATAAAATGATATTGTATCCCAAAAGGATTGAAAGTTATCATTAGTCACTTGATTCATTATGCCTATATTTCAAACCATTTAAACCAAGCCACCTATTAGTTTGTAATTGAGGAGAGGTAATAGGAAAAGTTTTGTTAATTACCGTTTGCTTTAAACCAACTGCACGGTGCGCTCTTGGTGGCCGGGATTCTTGCTGCTGGCCGCGTGTAGTAGCTCCTCATCCCACGGCTGCTGTGTGCAGAGGATATGTAATGCGCGGATGCGACGAGAAACGCAGGACACGAGACGGGACGGAACGGGAAACTCGCAATCCGCAATCGTAATCATGCCCCACACAGGCTCACGCACACAAACATACACACACACACACTTTCTCAATCTGCTCTCCTCGGAGGGTTAGCTCTACGGTTACTCTTCTCTATCACTCTTGTCGTACTCCTCCCCATGTACTATAATCATTATGCTATCGGGTGTGCTTCCGAGTTGTGTTTTACGTGACTTCGTGTTGTTCTATTCCGTGACTTTTGGTTTCGGCTGAAAAGACAAGAAATGCACACACACTTACACAGAGTCCCCATATCGTTTTTGTTTTTTTTTGCTCCGGAGCAACGAGTGTTAAGTTCATGACGCTGCACGGTCAGTTAAATTCTTCCCATAATCTTGCTCGCTCACTCGGCCTGCACACAAGAAACCCTTTGATCAAGGCAGGTGTAGCTGATCAGCAGGCACGTCTTACCGACGGCACCGTCACCGACAACGACGCATTTGATCGCCTGCATTGTTGGGGGGTTTTAGGTTTGTCCTTCGTTTCTGTGTGGCAGTGGTGTGCTACGATTTGTTCGGCTTCCTTCGACGCTCGCTCTTTTAAGAGGGCACCCAGGAGGTCCCAGTGAGTGTCCTCGGTATTAGTTCCAGCTGACTTCAACACAACAGCAGCGTACCTGTGGAAGGGAAATAGTGAAAAAAAACAATGCATGAGTAATCGAGTTCGAAAAGGAGTGGTCTTCCGATGCTGGGTGTGAATGATTCAGAAGCAACGGGGTAAACCCCCAGCCTCAGGGTTATCAAACTCAATCCAACGTGTGGGAGATACCCAAATCAAGTAATGCTTATTCATGTTATGTCTGCTGCATTACTCTAATTATTCACCAAACCCAATTAGAATAAATATTACCTAATAACTCAATCGGACACTCAGTATATAGTTTTTCATATTCCTTTTCGTTTTCAATAAACATCTCATGATAAGTTCATAAAAAATGTAAAGAGACTTCGATAGGACGAAATTCATAGATTTTCTCTATAAATCTGGAAGTAGTTTCAACGAATTAACGAGACGGTAATCGATAATTTCTGAAGTTAGCATGGTTCAAACATATTTAAATTTCGCAGACCGTATGTGTGACCCCGCTGCCCTCTGCAGTGCACGCTTCTTCTCCCCATGTACTATAATCATTATGCTATCGGGTGTGCTTCCGAGTTGTGTTTTACGTGACTTCGTGTTGTTCTATTCCGTGACATGTGTGTGTGTGTGTGTTTTAGATTGATTAAAAAAACAAAGGAAGATCGCGAAACGAAAGTAAAGCGCGAAACAATTGCTTTAGAGGATGTTACACTTGGGTTTCTTCTTCGGCGGTATCATCGGACATAAGACCGCCCGGATCGCTTCGTCGAACACCGTCTTCAGGCCCTTCTGCGTCAGTGCCGAACACTCCAGATACTTCACCGCGCCGATCTCCTTCGCCATGGCTAACCCCTGCGGGTACGTGATCGGCGACAGCTTCTTGTCCCGCAGCTTGTCCACCGTGTTCTTGTCGTCCCGCAGATCGAGCTTCGTCCCGACCAGTATGATCGGTATGTTCGGACAGTGGTGGCGCACCTCCGGGTACCACTTCGCCCGCACGTTCTCGAACGAGGCCGGATTGACGAGCGAGAAGCAAATGAGAAAGACGTCCGTCTGCGGGTAGGACAGCGGGCGCAGCCGATCGTAGTCCTCCTGACCGGCCGTATCCCACAGCCCCAGGTTGATCGGCTTTCCGTCGACCATCACGTTCGCGGAGTAGTTGTCGAACACGGTCGGGATGTATTCGCCCGGGAAGGCGTTCGGAAAAAACATGAGCATGAAGGATGATGATGCATTTTCTATCGCACTCGTTTCCTCCTACTCCTTGCAGGATGCTATTTTGTAGGCAATTGTTGGGAGAAGATGTTTTTCTTAATTTTGTCCACGTTGCGCGTTCTTCAGGTTTCCGATGTCGATTAAAGTGTTCTGCTACTGCTATTGGTGCAGTTTTACCTTCCCGCGGAAAACATCTTTTCCTTCCAGGTTTAGGAGAGTGTTTAGGATAGTGCCTGATGTTCTTCCACTGGGAGTGAGTTGGGTCTGGGCGGGGATGTTTGGAGGAGCCGTTCGCCAAAGGGACACACAACACACTCACACACCTCCCCCTCCCGCAAAGGATGAAGAGGTTCGAGGCAAAAGCGCGATCGTTTTCTTCTTCTTATTCGGTCTTGTGTGTGTGTGTGTGTTTTAGATTGATTAAAAAAACAAAGGAAGATCGCGAAACGAAAGTAAAGCGCGAAACAATTGCTTTAGAGGATGTTACACTTGGGTTTCTTCTTCGGCGGTATCATCGGACATAAGACCGCCCGGATCGCTTCGTCGAACACCGTCTTCAGGCCCTTCTGCGTCAGTGCCGAACACTCCAGATACTTCACCGCGCCGATCTCCTTCGCCATGGCTAACCCCTGCGGGTACGTGATCGGCGACAGCTTCTTGTCCCGCAGCTTGTCCACCGTGTTCTTGTCGTCCCGCAGATCGAGCTTCGTCCCGACCAGTATGATCGGTATGTTCGGACAGTGGTGGCGCACCTCCGGGTACCACTTCGCCCGCACGTTCTCGAACGAGGCCGGATTGACGAGCGAGAAGCAAATGAGAAAGACGTCCGTCTGCGGGTAGGACAGCGGGCGCAGCCGATCGTAGTCCTCCTGACCGGCCGTATCCCACAGCCCCAGGTTGATCGGCTTTCCGTCGACCATCACGTTCGCGGAGTAGTTGTCGAACACGGTCGGGATGTATTCGCCCGGGAAGGCGTTCGACACACTTACACAGAGTCCCCATATCGTTTTTGTTTTTTTGCTCCGGAGCAACGAGTGTTAAGTTCATAACGCTGCACGGTCAGTTAAATTCTTCCCATAATCTTGCTCGCTCACTCGGCCTGCACACAAGAAACCCTTTGATCAAGGCAGGTTTGCTCGATGCAATGAGATAATCGGCCTTTTTTTTCTTGTGCACCAATTTTACACACACAGTCGCCGATTCATTTTGGAGCGCCTCCTCGTCCTCGTACTACCGGCGCGTCTTTTTCGCAGATATCTCTTATCGAGTAAGGGGTTGTGGGGCCGAGATAAGAAAAGCAACAGCCAACGGACAATGGTTACTTTTGAGCAGGCAAGGTTTTCCCGTCAACATATACTAGTCGCACATTTTTAATGTCGCGCTTGTTTGGTTACTGTCATGTAGGCATATAATATATAGTAATATAAATCGTATGTTGCATAGTTGATACAATAATGGAAATTAGCACATCCACCCAACAGAAGTACAATATTCGAAATTACGAAGCTTTGGTGTACTTTATAAAAAAAAACAGAATGAAAATATAAAAAAACGTTGTGGAATACTCGGTTAGTTAGAAGTTTGAGGAAAAATGCATAAAACAGTATTCCTTAAGCTTTCGAACGAACGAAAAAGGAAGCAGGAGTATCAAGTAAAAAAGGACACACTAAGATACTACTTAGAAGTATCGTGCAATAGCTCAATTACACACGAATCGCCAAAACGATCTAAAATATTGATAATTATAATTATAATAAATTCAACCATCTTTTTGAGAAAAAATTAAAGCTTGTTCTAAAGGAATGACCCTATGTGATTTCTTCTGCCATAAAAGATTTCCGATCACTCACCAGTCCCTGTGAATGCATCATGCGATCCATATGATATGGGTACAAATATAACCAATTCATTTGTAACTCTAACATATGTAAAATTAGTTTAGAAAAACTTTGCTTTAATTTAAATTTTACTAATTCGAGCTAGCAATTATTTGACGCGCTAATTTGTTAGCAGAGCCCTAAGCATCTTCATCACTACCAGCACACGGTCAAGACCTTCTTCTTGTCGGGTTGTTTATAACGAGCTGGACCAGATTTAATACAACCCATCTTCCAGCGTGCACACATCGCTTCTGTTAGCTCTTTCTCCTACTTGCACTGGGTGAAAAAATGTACTCCATTCGGTTTTCATTATTTGCGACCGCCCAAAAATAGAGCACCGTAGAAGTATAAACAACATCTCGCACCTAGCGAAGTGAGCGCACGGGGTGGGGCGAACTAGCAGCAAAGTAAACACAGAGACTCTGTCAAAAACCGACCTCTACTATGGTTACACTGTGCTATAAAGGGTTTGAAAAGAAAAGCTCGCGGGAAAGCAGGCGATGGGAAACGCATGTATTTGCTCGAATGAAAAAAAAAAGAAGGGAAAGGCTAAATTTTTAAATTTTCTCGCGGGAATCGCGAGTTTACGTGTTTCAACCCCCCCACAAGAAAACACTTTTCGTTTGACATTGGTGGACTCGTTTTTTTGGAAAGGTAAAATGTATAAACACTCGGCTGACGAAGCATCTCCGGGTGTGCTTGGAAGGTGCTGATCTCTGTTGGTCCCGGGAAGTGATCGTCTTGATCAATTGACGAAAATTAGTGCCACTTTCACCCCGGTCGGTGGATCGCATACGGAAGGGCATCGTCTTGGCCATGATTTTGCCTCCCCTTTCCCCTTGCGTGTCCCGCACGATCAATGACCGGCGTTGCAACCGCGTGCAAGTAAAAACCTTCTTCGGAGGGAATGCGCGGATCGGATTATTCAACCGTAGTAGAGGATCGACTGGTTGGATGAATCATAATTATTGCCCTCTCGCTCGACTGCGTGTGCTCGCTGTTGCCGATGTTTTACACACTT
>KZ068884.1:78701-94488 GCA_002091845.1 Anopheles cracens
ATTGGTACACAAACGAATCAATTCCTCATTACGCTACACACGCGTTTTTTATTTCTGGAATCACGGCTGGAGAAGAGGCACAGCTTCTGGGATCACCCACCAGTTCCCCTGGGTTGGGACGAAACGGAATTCAAACCATTCGCTACCCATTTCATTCCACTTCAATAACGCGCGTAAAAAGGATTGTTGAAGCGACGACGCCGGACGGGGCGGAGAAGCAGAAGAATGAGCGGGAGCGACGACGTCACCGGCGTCGTCTTAAGATCGACTCATCACTTTTACCTTGAAGACCTACACACCTTCCTGCACAGTCAGTTTCCTATCGCGGCCGCAATTCATCTCTTCCGCTCGCTTTCGGTCCTGTAGCTCCCACCCTGAGTCTGGGTCTCACTTAAGCTTAATGATGCTTTTCCCGCCGTCTGGTGTGGGTTTCGGGATGGTTTTGATAAAAGGGAAGACAGACCGAGGCAGGAAATTCTCATCATTAAAAACTCATCCCTTCGTGCACGTCACTATCACCAGCACATACACATATGGTCACCTGGGTGGGTTAGGTTACGCAAGGCAGAGCAGTAGATTGAGGAAAACAAAATCACAGCAGTTGAAAAAAAACCGACTGCCATCACCAGACGTTCTATGATGGTGGAGCCATCTCGTCAGGAACGACGATAGGTTTATCATTCCTTCGTCGCCCACGGATGGTGGCGGTGTCCCTGTGCCTTTTAAATGCGTTTGATCATTATCTTCAGGTCAGGTTTCATTAATTTCATACATCAGAGCGATGCAATGGAGAAAGGACTTTTTTGCCGCTCATCCTTTTACATTCTTCATGTCTCTCTCCGGTCGGTTCCACCAGAGAAAGTGCAACCAGTTCTAGTCTCTAGTAAATTTATCATTTCATTTGTAACCGCCTTCTATTGAGTTTAAATGGGAGTTTCATCGGCTGTGAGATGAATATGCTCAGAGCGGGTATTCTAGAAGGCTCTACCAAACGGGAGTTTCTCTTACGGCGCAAACGAATCCCGAGTATAAAACGCAAGCTATGTTAATTGATTTATGCACTTCATTCTGGTGGTGAAATTTAATGAAAGTAAGCCTTTTTTTGCTATGTTCATGAGAGCGCCAACACAAGAGCTTAGACACGCCGTCCTTCGTGCTGCCGCAGGCCTTCGAACATTTTTTTCTATGTTCTTCATTCGAATGTTTTAAAACAGCTTCCGGCTGAAATGTGTGCCCTGAAGAGTCTGTGAATGTGTATGCAGACGGAGTGTGACAATTTGGCTTGCATGAGAAAAAAAGAAACCAAACAAGGATTGCCAAGACTGCACGGTGTGTGCACGGCCGCGACTAGGGTGGAGTGTTTTTATTCCACGTGCGAATCCTTTTTACCGCTACGGTGCAATAATGAAAAAAGGGTCTTGGAAGAAGGGCGGCCGAGTAACCGGGCTCTACAGGACGAGAGCGGAAAAAACAGGAAAAGCACATCCATTAAAAGCTGGCAAGTAAATTAAAAGTGATTGCTTCTCCGGCGAGCCGCGTTTCCTTGCGTTCCTCCTTGCGTGTTTCTCCCATCGGGACTACAGCGAGGCAATACGGCACGTTGTTAAAAAGCGTGAAAATCTCAGAAAAGAAATGGATTCAAGCAAAAAGCCAAAGAGCGCAAGGGTCCTCTGGGTACATGATTCGCACGACTTCTGCTATCACCTTTCTTGCGTTTCGATTGTTGTTAAAAACATTTCCCACTGTCTTTCTTACCTATGAGAGAGGAAAAGTTGGGCGCGAGTCTTATATTGTACTCTTGGAAGTACTCATTTGAAATTCGTTTCGTTGTGTTTCTCTGATTCGTTTTGATTATTTATCAAAGCGTGTATTTTGGCAGCCTTGAAAAACGAACAACAAATTGCGTCGAATTTGTTCTGTTTTTTGTTATTTTCCATTTTGTATTTTTGTGATGAACAAATCTCCGTCAAACACACGCCCCATAATTCACCATTCGTAATGCGTCCCACAGCTTTACTAGCTCCTGTTGCTTCTTGTTCAAGGGAAACGTAAGTCAGCAAGTAGGAATCGTGCTCACGCTGGCCTAGACATAGAAAACAATGGGGTTAAGGTTCGTCTAAATTCAACTGCTGTGATTTTGTTTTCCTCAATCTACTACTCTGCCTTGCGTAACCTAACCCACCCAGGTGACCATATGTGTATGTGCTGGTGATGGTGACGTGCACGAAGGGATGAGTTTTTAATGATGAGAATTTCCTGCCTCGGCCTGCCTTCCCTTTTATCAAAACCATCCCGAAACCCACACCAGACGGCGGGAAAAGCATCATTAAGCTTAAGTGAGACCCAGACTCAGGGTGGGAGCTACAGGACCGAAAGCGAGCGGAAGAGATGAATTGCGGCCGCGATAGGAAACTGACTGTGCAGGAAGGTGTGTAGGTCTTCAAGGTAAAAGTGATGAGTCGATCTTAAGACGACGCCGGTGACGTCGTCTCTCCCGCTCATTCTTCTGCTTCTCCGCCCCGTCCGGCGTCGTCGCTTCAACAATCCTTTTTACGCGCGTTAATGAAGTGGAATGAAATGGGTAGCGAATGGTTTGAATTCCGTTTCGTCCCAACCCAGGGGAACTGGTGGGTGATCCCAGAAGAATAACTGGACATACATAAGCTTATCAGTGGGGTTAATATTTTGTTTGCTAGTTGTTCACGTTAATATGATTATGGAGGATACGTAAGAAAGAGTCTTAAACATTTGCAAACATAATCGATTCTGATTGTTAACGAATTTTTTAATTCCAACAATTCAACGCGTATAGCTGCGTTCTGAAATTATTCGAACCAATTCCAATGATAATTTGAAGCAAATATATTTTATATAGACCATTTGTTGCGTTTGACTTCAGAACGCTGTTCTCCTTTGTTATATACGGCTTGTTGCTCCAGGAGAGATAGCGCCGTAATAAATATCCACATCAAATGAGCATCGAACTGATGTCGCCCCGGTCCAGAAGACATCCACAATCACTCGAAACATCAATGGTGCTCTGCGGAATATAGGTTGTAGGTGTTTTTTTGCTGGTCGGAAGCTCTAGCGTAGATCGAACAGTATACATACACACGTGATTAAGTTTGGGTCTTGAAGCTAACCTCACATTGTTCAAACAATTCCCAACCGACCGACCGATGTGTCGCTTGCAGTAACTATTTCCCGGGTGTGGTTTACTTGTTATACAAGCAAGTGAATGAGTGTACAAGGATGAAACCCCATGCGAAGCGCTGTCGAAATTGTCGAACGGCTGCTTCATGTGTACATTCCTAAATACTATGCTCGAAGGAATCTACAGCATGCTATAATAAGCATGCAGAAGCAAGCACACGCCTATTTCTCCTAAACATTCCTGGCAATTTTACCCCGATTATGGAATCATTAGAAAACATAACCAAACACCAATAATTTGATGAAATGGAAGACTGGGGTTTCATGATTATTTTTAACACAACAAAAAACAATAACCAGAAGTCACTGGTAATGCACTAGTAATGTGTTTAATAAGCCTAAAACAAGAAGACATTTCCTGTGAGACTCACGCCGTGTTGTTTATGATCTGGAACCTTGAAGTTATTGACGAACAAATATGAATCAAGAATAAGCCTTACGGTTCTTTCAAGACATAACTGGACATACATAAGCTTATCAGTGGGGTTAATATTTTGTTTGCTAGTTGTTCACGTTAATATGATTATGGAGGATATGTAAGAAAGAATCTTAAACATTTGCAAACATAATCGATTCTGATTGTTAACGGAATATAGGTTGTAGGTGTTTTTTTGCTGGTCGGAAGCTCTAGCGTAGATCGAACAGTATACATACACACGTGATTAAGTTTGGGTCTTGAAGCTAACCTCACATTGTTCAAACAATTCCCAACCGACCGACCGATGTGTCGCTTGCAGTAACTATTTCCCGGGTGTGGTTTACTTGTTATACAAGCAAGTGAATGAGTGTACAAGGATGAAACCCCATGCGAAGCGCTGTCGAAATTGTCGAACGGCTGCTTCATGTGTACATTCCTAAATACTATGCTCGTGAAATTTAAAATCGATCGCATTTCAATTTGGCTAGATAACCCTCTTGTATCTGCTATATTAGTTCTCACAATGACCGCTCACTCCACCATTGCTCTTGTGCACAATTTAACAGGGACGTTGTACTTTTGTTCCACTATCCGCCTGATATCGGACGACCCTGAAAACACGCACGTGCAACATGCCAGTGCCAGTGGAATCTCACAGGAGATTCCGCGAAATGCTAGACGTTCTGGAAATAACGATTGAATATAGTACAAAAAACGCGACTACAAAAGGAGCGAGTGCCGCCGACGACGGAAAGTTCCCAGGAAATCGGTGAGCGGAAAGAGAAACCAGCCAGAATCTGAACCGGCCAGGCAATAAGTTGTAGGCGTTATGATTCCAGCGAAGCGCACCTGACACGGTGCGAGCCTCGGGGCTTTCGTTTACAGTGCAGCATTGAGAAGTGGAGCATCGGAGAGTAACCAGCTGCGAAATGAAAAGCCCCGAGGATGTTCAGGAAAGTTCCATTTCATTCCCTTGCGAGCTTGTGCGCGGAATATAGGTTGTAGGTGTTTTTTTGCTGGTCGGAAGCTCTAGCGTAGATCGAACAGTATACATACACACGTGATTAAGTTTGGGTCTTGAAGCTAACCTCACATTGTTCAAACAATTCCCACATTAAATGCGCATTACTTCCGTAGCTGTGGCTGTGATAAGTGCGCTGGCAAACGATAGTCAACCAGTTCGGGAAGTGGAACGACGAACCGACGGCAACGGGGATGCTAAGTTTGTTAACAAACTAAAGCAAACTAAAGCATCGAGCGCGGAACGAGGATTCGTTTCCTTTTTTTGCTGTACATCTAGGACGAGCGACTTGGGTGCGTGGTCGGCGAAGCGTTTGAAGCTACTCGTACGCTATAGTGCAACTCTGCATCTCTGTGGAGGAAGAACGACTGATTTATGGCGTGGAATAAGGACTTCCGGGCAGTCTGTGGGCAGTGAAAGCAGTTGGTGTCTTAGGCTACACAATATACTTTTATCATTTTTACGCCATACGATGAAAATTGTGGGTGTAAAACCTGTTGGTGCAGGGAACTTGAGTGAGCATGTTTACAGCAACTCCTTATTGCCCGATAGATGCATAAGTTTTCAGTGCAAGATATGTTTCGCTTCTCGTCAAACTGGCAATTTAACTTTGAAAAAGGATTATTTGCCAGATCGTCTGCACGATGGAGCCCATCTGGACCAACCAATTCGTTAAGTAGATGGAGCGCTAGGAAAGGTGGCTGGGACTGGCAGAGATGTTTGAAGTACCCTATACGTTGCATCGTTTAGTAGATTGTACATTGGTGAGCAAACTTCCAAAGTATTACCCACCCACTTCGTTGCAATACGGAATGGAAGTAAAAGTTATCGCATCGAAACTCTCGGAAAACGATGGACGTCACAACTAGAAACAACTGACACATCCGATAGGGCTCAGTTCTAGGAACAGAGTTGTATAAAGCAACAAAACGGTCCAGTTAATCGTGGCACGTTTACTGCTGTCCAATGTCTACAAGCGGACTTACTACAATGCACTACGAAAGTTGCAGTGGACAACATCACGAACGAATGTCCTAACTTTGGAAGTGAGGTCTGGAAACTTTGGAAATCTGTTAAGTTCCGTAACAGATTTCAAACTAAAATTATTTTATTATGAATAAATTCTTAAATTGAATAAATGCAGTTTAAATGAAAGTAAACGGTTATCTCTATACAAGTAGTTGCTTCGTATAACTCACTGCAAGAATCTAAACAACTGGATGCAAAGTCACCTGAAATAAATAATGTGATATATATCAACGTATCTCTATCACATATCTACAATAGAATAATTCGAACAAAAAATCTGCCACCTTCCGCACGTATATAGGTGTCCCTAGTAAGTGACAAAATGCATCCTTCTCATAACGTTTTCATCTTCTTCATAACGTTAAAAGTGCACGTTTACCATGGAAACGGTTGGCTCCTTCATGGTGAAACTTCTTACTACACCCGCGCTACGCTTGCCATGCGTTACGCGCAGTAAGTGGATAACGAAGTGCAACCGTTAGTGTCGCGTCGTCCGTTGGTGACACTTTGGAGCGCCTAAAATTAATGAAACCTGACCTGAAGATAATGATCAAACGCATTTAAAAGGCACAGGGACACCGCCACCATCCGTGGGCGACGCTGGCGTTGTTGACGGTCTTCCATTCCCTCCAGCGAAGGTGAACTTGGAAAGACCACACAAGGAAAGCTCGACCTCCGTCGGCGTCCGCATATGCTCGGTTGTTAATTTACTGCTTGATATCTCTCTCATTCGTCCTTCAGTGTCGGCGTTCCTCACAATCACACGGTCGGCCAACCAGAACACCCTATTCTTTCTCAGTTCCCTCCAAAATCTAGACCATGATTTTTATTCGATTTTTATCAGGAGAAAAAATGTCTTCACATAACCGGGGTCATTGATCCTGCAGAAGTATAGGGCGACGAGACAAACAGCACAAACTGCAGAAGTGAAGAAAGCGACAAGACAAACAGAGGTGAAGAATTGGTGGAGAAGTTGATTGAACAGAAGAGATTAATGCCACACGACTGATGGCATGAAAAGAGACTTTGCATCAAGTTAAAAGGTTACCAAAGCTCTTGAAACGAAGGAGCTGTCGAAACGAAGGAATTGTTGCGTGTGCGTGACAATTTCCATAATAGGTTTATATAGTCATTGAAACAGCAATTTTAATATTTTTTAAAAGTATATCGATCCAGAAAAAAATCTCTTATGTCGGTTATCGATGGTATGACAGTGAATGATCTCACTCTTCAATATTTCGAAAAAGAATTCGGTCTGTTGTAGTTGACAGACATTAATTTCTCTAGAACCAGATTTAGAGACTGACTCTTTCTTTTGAGATCGACTATTGTAAGTTCGGTCCCGGTCTAAAAGATGTAGCCACCGGTCTTCTTACTACAATGCACTACGAAAGTTGCAGTGGACAACATCACGAACGAATGTCCTAACTTTGGAAGTGAGGTCTGGAAACTTTGGAAATCTGTTAAGTTCCGTAACAGATTTCAAACTAAAATTATTTTATTATGAATAAATTCTTAAATTGAATAAATGCAGTTTAAATGAAAGTAAACGGTTATCTCTATACAAGTAGTTGCTTCGTATAACTCACTGCAAGAATCTAAACAACTGGATGCAAAGTCACCTGAAATAAATAATGTGATATATATCAACGTATCTCTATCACATATCTACAATAGAATAATTCGAACAAAAAATCTGCCACCTTCCGCACGTATATATTCATCACAAAAATACAAAATGGAAAATAACAAAAAACAGAACAAATTCGACGCAATTTGTTGTTCGTTTTTCAAGGCTGCCAAAATACACGCTTTGATAAATAATCAAAACGAATCAGAGAAACACAACGAAACGAATTTCAAATGAGTACTTCCAAGAGTACAATATAAGACTCGCGCCCAACTTTTCCTCTCTCATAGGTAAGAAAGACAGTGGGAAATGTTTTTAACAACAATCGAAACGCAAGAAAGGTGATAGCAGAAGTCGTGCGAATCATGTACCCAGAGGACCCTTGCGCTCTTTGGCTTTTTGCTTGAATCCATTTCTTTTCTGAGATTTTCACGCTTTTTAACAACGTGCCGTATTGCCTCGCTGTAGTCCCGATGGGAGAAACACGCAAGGAGGAACGCAAGGAAACGCGGCTCGCCGGAGAAGCAATCACTTTTAATTTACTTGCCAGCTTTTAATGGATGTGCTTTTCCTGTTTTTTCCGCTCTCGTCCTGTAGAGCCCGGTTACTCGGCCGCCCTTCTTCCAAGACCCTTTTTTCATTATTGCACCGTAGCGGTAAAAAGGATTCGCACGTGGAATAAAAACACTCCACCCTAGTCGCGGCCGTGCACACACCGTGCAGTCTTGGCAATGCTTGTTTGGTTTCTTTTTTTCTCATGCAAGCCAAATTGTCACACTCCGTCTGCATACCCATTCACAGACTCTTGAGGGCACACATTTCAGCCGGAAGCTGTTTTAAAACATTCGAATGAAGAACCTAGAAAAAAAATGTTCGAAGGCCTGCGGCAGCACGAAGGACGGCGTGTCTAAGCTCTTGCGTTGGCGCTCTCATGAACATAGCAAAAAAGGCTTACTTTCATTAAATTTCACCACCAGGATGAAGTGCATACATCAATTAACATAGCTTGCGTTTTGTACTCGGGTTTCGTTTGCGCCGTAAGAGAAACTCCCGTTTGGTAGAACCTTCAAGAATACCCACTCTGAGCATATTCATCTCACAGCCGATGAAACTCCCATTTAAACTCAATAGAAGGCAGTTACAAATGAAATGATAAATTTACTAGAGACTAGAACTGGTTGCACTTTCTCTGGTGGAACCGACCGGAGAGAGACATGAAGAATGTAAAAGGATGAGCGGCAAAAAAGTCCTTTCTCCAACGCAACGCTCTGATGTATTAAATTAATGAAACCTGACCTGAAGATAATGATCAAACGCATTTAAAAGGCACAGGGACACCGCCACCATCCGTGGGCGACGCTGGCGTTGTTGACGGTCTTCCATTCCCTCCAGCGAAGGTGAACTTGGAAAGACCACACAAGGAAAGCTCGACCTCCGTCGGCGTCCGCATATGCTCGGTTGTTAATTTACTGCTTGATATCTCTCTCATTCGTCCTTCAGTGTCGGCGTTCCTCACAATCACACGGTCGGCCAACCAGAACACCCTGTTCTTTCTCAGTTCCCTCCAAAATCTAGACCATGATTTTTATTCGATTTTTATCAGGAGAAAAAATGTCTTCACATAACCGGGGTCATTGATCCTGCAGAAGTATAGGGCGACGAGACAAACAGCACAAACTGCAGAAGTGAAGAAAGCGACAAGACAAACAGAGGTGAAGAATTGGTGGAGAAGTTGATTGAACAGAAGAGATTAATGCCACACGACTGATGGCATGAAAAGAGACTTTGCATCAAGTTAAAAGCTTACCAAAGCTCTTGAAACGAAGGAGCTGTCGAAACGAAGGAATTGTTGCGTGTGCGTGACAATTTCCATAATAGGTTTATATAGTCATTGAAACAGCAATTTTAATATTTTTTAAAAGTATATCGATCCAGAAAAAAATCTCTTATGTCGGTTATCGATGGTATGACAGTGAATGATCTCACTCTTCAATATTTCGAAAAAGAATTCGGTCTGTTGTAGTTGACAGACATTAATTTCTCTAGAACCAGATTTAGAGACTGACTCTTTCTTTTGAGATCGACTATTGTAAGTTCGGTCCCGGTCTAAAAGATGTAGCCACCGGTCTTCTTACTACAATGCACTACGAAAGTTGCAGTGGACAACATCACGAACGAATGTCCTAACTTTGGAAGTGAGGTCTGGAAACTTTGGAAATCTGTTAAGTTCCGTAACAGATTTCAAACTAAAATTATTTTATTATGAATAAATTCTTAAATTGAATAAATGCAGTTTAAATGAAAGTAAACGGTTATCTCTATACAAGTAGTTGCTTCGTATAACTCACTGCAAGAATCTAAACAACTGGATGCAAAGTCACCTGAAATAAATAATGTGATATATATCAACGTATCTCTATCACATATCTACAATAGAATAATTCGAACAAAAAATCTGCCACCTTCCGCACGTATATAGGTGTCCCTAGTAAGTGACAAAATGCATCCTTCTCATAACGTTTTCATCTTCTTCATAACGTTAAAAGTGCACGTTTACCATGGAAACGGTTGGCTCCTTCATGGTGAAACTTCTTACTACACCCGCGCTACGCTTGCCATGCGTTACGCGCAGTAAGTGGATAACGAAGTGCAACCGTTAGTGTCGCGTCGTCCGTTGGTGACACTTTGGAGCGCCTTCCACCAAGCAGCTTTGTGTTTGCGCGTGAAGCCAAGAACACATGCACATGTACATTAAATGCGCATTACTTCCGTATAAAATCGATCGCATTTCAATTTGGCTAGATAACCCTCTTGTATCTGCTATATTAGTTCTCACAATGACCGCTCGCTCCACCATTGATCTTGTGCACAATTTAACAGGGACGTTGTACTTTTGTTCCACTATCCGCCTGATATCGGATGACCCTGAAAACACACACGTGCAACATGCCAGTGCCAGTGGAATCTCACAGGAGATTCCGCGAAATGCTAGACGTTCTGGAAATAACGATTGAATATAGTACAAAAAACGCGACTACAAAAGGAGCGAGTGCCGCCGACGACGGAAAGTTCCCAGGAAATCGGTGAGCGGAAAGAGAAACCAGCCAGAATCTGAACCGGCCAGGCAATAAGTTGTAGGCGTTATGATTCCAGCGAAGCGCACCTGACACGGTGCGAGCCTCGGGGCTTTCGTTTACAGTGCAGCATTGAGAAGTGGAGCATCGGAGAGTAACCAGCTGCGAAATGAAAAGCCCCGAGGATGTTCAGGAAAGTTCCATTTCATTCCCTTGCGAGCTTGTGCGCGGAATATAGGTTGTAGGTGTTTTTTTGCTGGTCGGAAGCTCTAGCGTAGATCGAACAGTATACATACACACGTGATTAAGATGACAAAAAACCACCCAGACACAAACTGTCATAACTGTTTCTCCAGCGCGGACACAAGCTGATTGAAGGATTGAAAACAAACGAAGTAAAAACCACACAAAAACAAAAGCTTTTGCAATCAAATATTCCACAGCTCCCGGATTCGCGGGCAGACCCGGGACATCAAAAACTCAAACAGAACCCTTTTTTAGGTGCTCGTGGTGGAGGCACAAAATTGGATCCTTCTCAAGTATGATGGAGTGGAGAGCGATGATATGATTAATGGTAACGTGCTTGGTGGTCGGCAACAGAATGCTCCTTTTGCGTTCGACTGTACAAACACATTTGCGGATCCACATCAGCCGGACGGACAGGGTGTAAACACATATCTGCATAAATTTTTGCTGAACCCTAGGGGGTTCTAACCCGCATATGCATGTGCACCAGACACATATCACTCACGGTTCCGATGGAGATGCTGAGACGCAATCACAACGGCAGGTCTCTGATCCGGGTGACAACACCAAACCCCCAAACAAGATCCCAATAAAGGGTTCTACGTGGTGGGCCCAGGCTTGCGGAGATCGTAAAATCGGTCATAACTGGACATACATAAGCTTATCAGTGGGGTTAATATTTTGTTTGCTAGTTGTTCACGTTAATATGATTATGGAGGATATGTAAGAAAGAATCTTAAACATTTGCAAACATAATCGATTCTGATTGTTAACGATTTTTTTAATTCCAACAATTCAACGCGTATAGCTGCGTTCTGAAATTATTCGAACCAATTCCAATGATAATTTGAAGCAAATATATTTTATATAGACCATTTGTTGCGTTTGACTTCAGAACGCTGTTCTCCTTTGTTATATACGGCTTGTTGCTTCAGGAGAGATAGCGCCGTAATAAATATCCACATCAAATGAGCATCGAACTGATGTCGCCCCGGTCCAGAAGACATCCACAATCACTCGAAACATCAATGGTGCTCTGCAATCTCTTTGCCGAAGAGCCGCAGGGTGATGATAAAATTTATAGACTACCATAGTCGTAAAATTTCTTGATATCGTTGTTCACCCGGTTCCGGATCTCGAGAGGAGAATATTTTGTATTGGGAATTGATGAAAAAATATGCACATGACACGGGGTATGAAATTGCTGCTGCAAAACGAGACCATCTACACAGCTTCCGCACGAACTGAAATTACGCGGTATTGAAAGCGTATTTCTTTGTGTACACTGCTGTCTGGCAGCCGGAACCGGATATGCGTGACTTTTTCCCATGTTGAAGTAGGAACGTTCTAACAATGCATCCATCATCGTGGACATCGTATGCCTGAAGGGAAAACACACATATCCAATATGTCGTTCAGGAAGTGTGGGTGACAAAAAACCACCCAGACACAAACTGTCATAACTGTTTCTCCAGCGCGGACACAAGCTGATTGAAGGATTGAAAACAAAGGAAGTAAAAATCACACAAAAACAAAAGCTTTTGCAATCAAATATTCCACAGCTCCCGGATTCGCGGGCAGACCTGGGACATCAAAAACTCAAACAGAACCCTTTTTTAGGTGCTCGTGGTGGAGGCACAGAATTGGATCCTTCTCAAGTATGATGGAGTGGAGAGCGATGATATGATTAATGGTAACGTGCTTGGTGGTCGGCAACAGAATAAATAACGAGACGATGAATTGATGAAGTTGATGAAGTTGATTGATGAAGTTGATGAAGTTGAAGTTGATGAGATCAGAACGCAATATCGTTCTGATTGTTTCTCCTCATTAACATTGGGAAATAGATCTCCAATAAATAAAACGATTGAAAACTAGGCTTACCGCACGTGGCCGACCGACACATCATGGACGACACAGACGTGCCTTTGCACGATACTAAAAATGTTACCTTTTCCAGTGGACTAAACCTAGACCACTTGCAAAAAGCTGTGATAGCATTTTACCACAATCTGTCTAAACACGATGATCAAACGAAATTTGTACCGAGAGCACCATTCTGGCACTTGTCATCAGCTTCCACAACGCCCACTACCATGCTCTCTCTCACTCATACTGCCGTCGCTAGAAAACCGAAACCAAACAACACCACTCTCGCTTTCGATGTTGTGACAGCGTGCTGGTGGGTGTGTGAAATTGGATCCTTCTCAAGTATGATGGAGTGGAGAGCGATGATATGATTAATGGTAACGTGCTTGGTGGTCGGCAACAGAATGCTCCTTTTGCGTTCGACTGTACAAACACATTTGCGGATCCACATCAGCCGGACGGACAGGGTGTAAACACATATCTGCATAAATTTTTGCTGAACCCTAGGGGGTTCTAACCCGCATATGCATGTGCACCAGACACATATCACTCACGGTTCCGATGGAGATGCTGAGACGCAATCACAACGGCAGGTCTCTGATCCGGGTGACAACACCAAACCCCCAAACAAGATCCCAATAAAGGGTTCTACGTGGTGGGCCCAGGCTTGCGGAGATCGTAAAATCGGTTTTAAATTTCATGTGTCTGTTGAGTGTGTGAGGAATTAGATAGAGGATGCGCTCGGTGTGACGGCGTTCTGTTGCCGAACGAAGAGAAAGGGATAAATATGACCCAAACACTAGTACGCTCCAAGATGACAAACCAAAATCTTCAAATAGACCACCGCCGTTGGAAGGTTAAAGTTCCGGCTTTTACCTCTGTAAACACTATGGATGAGTTCGTTGGTCCATACCCAACCAAATTCAAATAGATCCGGTCTATGCCGATAGCTAAATAAACAGGCCCTGCGCACGCTCCCTCTCCAAGGTCTGGTGCTGAATTGCTCGGTCAAGTACGCGTGATGTCGCAAAACTCAATCGCGGCAACGGATAAACTGAACATCTAAACGAGTCGCTCCACGGAATCGCATGGAATTAAAATGAGGAAGGTCATATCTGTCTCTCTCTCTCTCATATTTCCTAGTGAGTTCGGAAGGGCAACCGGTCTTGTTTTGCTTTTTTTGGTAAAGTTTCCATTCACACACACTTATACACACTTTGCCACTCCACGCTTCCAGCATCGACATCCCCAAACCCGAGGTTCCATTTACCCCATTTCCGGTTATTGTGTCAAGTCACATGGAATCCCAATTCTCCACACTCAGCTCCTCTCGATGTCGTACGCACTCCACAGTAGGAGCATTTACGGACGTTCAGTCTCTCTGAGTACGGTTCGTGCTATTTTACTGTCAGCTTTTATACATATTTTTTATGCCCCATCCCTCTTTCAGATGTAGTGTTTGATTTTGGACAACCAACTTCGGTAGCGGTGTCAATTGATGTCGGCACACCGGTTCCGGGTTGAGAAGTCACCGTTCCGAACCCTGCTTTCGCGAGCCTACTGATGTTTTTAGCTATTTTTGTCTCCCGACCTTCCCACCGATGACGGTCTGCTGGACACTTATCGATTGATGATCGATGGTCTATTGAAAAAGCAAATAATTCGTCGATTATGGTCACAGCGGATGGATTATGATTCGGACGACAGAAACCGGCTGTACCAATTACCGTCGTCTGCAGGGGGAGGGGGGGACGAGATCAGGTGGTGGGGAGGTAATGCCGGGAGTAATTGATTTTAACACCAATCGTTCATTCTAAATGCTAGATTGGCGTTTGGAGATTTTAAGTCATCGATTTTGACAACTAGCGGTGGGGGAAACGAAGTTTGAATGATTGACGAGGTGTTGGGGCACGGGGCATTGGCAATAATTGCTCAATCGAATAAAATTAGTCTATCTAGGCATGCGATTCGGCAGGTGTGGAGGATGAGTGATGGTCTTTGTTACTTAATGTTCTTAATTGATGCTCATAGACCGCGTTTGCTCAAGGACAGGGGAGTTCGTTTTAGTGCTGCTCTGTTGGTCAAAATGTTACATTTAAATTAAAATTATTCGCAAGTTGTCAGGCGAGGTTTTTGCTTCAACACTTAATGCACCCTTTACTGCTGTAATAATTACTAAATTTCATTCACTGATAGAACAATGAAAAGACCTGACATAAAAAAATACCTTCAAACTTTAGCTAATAAATCAGAAAATATGCATAGAAACAACTTCCAAATCTTAAAGATTTTCGGTGTTGCTCGGTGTTACTGGTTTAGATAATGCTAATAGTTGGTTGAGACCTTTCAAATACGGAATAGATCTCTCATATGAAAATAAGAAAATATATCTTGCAATATTGAAACAGAGGTAATTTACATGTTGCGGTGATTCAAACTTGATATCTTGTAGCAATAACGAGACGATGAATTGATGAAGTTGATGAAGTTGATTGATGAAGTTGATGAAGTTGAAGTTGATGAGATCAGAACGCAGGTGACTGCTTTCCACGCGGAACCATCCGCATGTGATTAGTCGGTCTGTGAACCTTTCAGCACGATTGACATAATTAATTTAACGGGGAACAGCAGTGCAAAACACTTCTACACTTCTAGTGAAGTCGAACAAAACGCAATATACGAAAGCAAAATAGTCATAACTTAGTAGTATAAAGTTTTTGGTTTGATGTTTTGTGCCTTATAACAAATTGATTTTTTTGTATTTATGTGACTGTATCTTGTATAATCGAAAGCGCTGATAAATAATATTGCAAAAATTCAATCAACAAAATGACAAAATTGCTAACATGATTAAGTGCCTCTGTCGAATGAAATACAAAGGGTTAATTTGCACTTGACTGGTAGAACAAATGCTTGACCATCCCCGCTGCTGTTCAGATAAGAATTCTGGGCGGTCACAGTTCGATTGGGATTTATGTGCCGAAATGATTACTACACACCTGTGTCGATGCCGCACTTAACGGCGCACTTCAATCAGTTTCACTGACAATACACTCCTTGACCCAGTACCTACAGGCGGCTTAACCTGGATCCGGGGTTCGACAAGAAGCAAAACAAAAATAAAATCAATCGCAAGGATCCTCTGATGAAAAAGCCGACACAGCTTCCCCAGCGGGAGGGATAAAAATAGAAGGCATCATCTTGAAGCAAACCTGTGCGATGTTTACGTTTTTCGAAACGGTGGAAGGAGTTAAAAGTGGATGGCTGGTGGTCCGGCCGATCCGTCC
>KZ068884.1:96713-127441 GCA_002091845.1 Anopheles cracens
CTGTAAATAGATAGGCGTGTTACTATGACACGCTACGCCGGCATCGAAACGTGAATTAAAAGGTGTCGTTTAGGCGACCATCATTAAGTTGGGCGATTCGTTGGCATCGTAAACCTGAGTTGTTTGTATGCCCCAAACTGATAAGGCAGTGATAACGTGGTGAAACTGCTGCACAAAAACACATGCGGATGTTAAAAACGTTACAGAATAAATCCGTGAACGGTATTCATGGAAATATTTATCACAAGGCATAAATGAAGTTACGCATCCAGCTGAGGATACGATAAACGCTGTAGAATGTTTTATAATGGAACATATATTCATCTGTTGCTTTAAATAATAAATATAATAAAATTATAATAAATTTATAATAAATATCGCCTAGACAGTGCGCGAATCAGTGTTGCGAAAATATATTTCTATTTCTGGATTTCATATTTCCAAAGTCGCCACAGATTAGGAGGTAGTGGCAGATTAAATCAGTGTTGCGAAAATATATTTCTATTTCTGGATTTCATATTTCCAAAGTCGCCACAGATTAGGAGGTAGTGGCAGATTTAAAAACAAACTGGAGATCCTTAAAAACTTTTCTCCTCTCGCTGCTTCCGGGTGTGAATTTTACCACATTTTCTAGAGAGGACATTATCGGAAGGATTATTATCAAGCGGACAAAGTTGCACAAGTTTGGGGTCATCCCTATCAAGTTGAAGACTGCCGACATCGTTTCCGGGTTTTCGAGCTCATTAGCAAAACATTTTTTTTGTGGCTACGACTTTACGCAAGGTACTGAATCTGCTGGTGAAGGATGAGTTTACTTTATTTTTTTTAGGATGCAAACGTAAAACGAAAAAGATGTTTTTCCTCTCCTTTTTTCACTGGACTGTGGGATTCAGATCGCTAAGTTCAAAATCCGTGGGTGATCAACCCGATGAATACGGTGCGCAAAGTTCGTGTTCGCTTACGTAATATTAACCGCTCGGATATAAGGGTTAAAGTTCGTTCCGCGAGTACTTGCGATTATAGCGAAGCTTCTCACGCAAGGTTGATTTATGGCCACCACTCCACGTTTGACGGGTACGTCCGTCCGAATGATTAAAAAATTTGAAATGGAACAAAATGGAAACCTTTTCAAAGTTTTTTTTTCCTCCTGTCCGGAGGCGTTACGATGTGCAGATAGGCGAGCAATGATTGCAAAACTTTGTACAGTACTAGTAACGGTTGGAAGGGGTTGCGTTCTTTACTACGTACGTTTTATAACATAAAAAATACATTTATCAAAAAGGAAGATGATGTTTTATTGATTTTTATTGGAAGGAAGATGACTACTTTATTGCAAAAAGGAAGATGACTACTTTATTGAAAACGGCCAGGTGTTGGAAAAAAACGGTGGAAAATGATTTTTTTTACCAAACTAATCAAGCGTAATAGTATCAAATGAGGGATGTATACTTCATATTAAACAAAAAAAGAAAAATATTAGGGGCTCTTCACCTAATTCACTGGATCTTCTGCATGGAGCTTTTTACCCTCGTATTATCTGAGACCTGTTCAAAAACTCACTAAGTAGCTTTCCCACAGACGTGCCCTCCTAAGAGTTCAGCAAGTTTAAAAGAGCATCTGCTCATTTTATAGAAGACCATCAGATATCTTCATCGCGTGCTCTGATCGAGTGCCTTGAAAGACTTACGGCACATTAGTTTGAAGAGCGAAATAGCCAATAGTCTAAAGACTCATGGTGCGCTAAATGCAATGACTAGCTATTAAGCTACACAGCAGTATGCGAACACAGCAGTGTGCTTGGCTGTAACATAGGAAAAAGGCTTTTGTATTATTTATTCGACAATAGAAAAGTTGAAGAGATTTTGGTATCTAAAACTAGCTCTTGGCTAAAGGCTTACCTCAACTTATTTCTTACCTTTAGGTATCTGAGAGAATTATCTCCTAGAACCTATATCCCCGCAAAAGAGTATCATATAAATCGAAGTGCTATGAAAACTTGAAAACACACAGGCATATATTCTTAGTTGGAACATCTTTAAACAGTGAAGAACTCCTAGGTGTATCATGTAATTTACATGCTAGAAAAATGATCAGGGAAGGACTACTCAGTAACTCCAGAAAGAAGAATAACAAAGGCTCTACATGATTAGGAAACTTAGTCATGTTCCTAAAAGGCGTCCTATTTTTAAATCTCGCAACTTATCTTATGGAAATTAGAAGAGCAATACATTTTTTTTTTCAGTTCAGGATTGGTTTGATTGGAATTGAGTTTTCGTGCTCAATTATGTGCACATGTTATGCTGCACATAACAGAGCTGCAGATGTACTGCAGAGCGGCTTCATATTACGAAACAATTTAACCTGAAAACTTAAGCAAATAAGGTGATATTATCCAGTAACAGGTAGTATAAGAAAAAAAAAGTTTCTCACACTTCCTGCTACTAGCACACGACGAATGGAGTTCGCAACCGGAAAACTGGTTCGTTTTTCCCAAGCATACATTGCGGTATGAACACACATACACTAAGCACCAGAACAGGTGTGATTGGTGCGAAAAAACAAAACCCATGTTCGTTTCTTATCACATTTCATCATAGCGCATAGCGGCTGGAGAATGCACACACCCTTTATAGCGCACCGCGTTTGGAGACCGCTATTCGGTGGGAAAGAAGAACAGACACAGCTCCTCTCCCCGTTATGGTAAGAGTTTTGCGAAAAAAAAAGAAAAACGTGTCGGTGCCCCTTCGTTACGCTGTTGTCAGTACCGAAGGCCAGCGGAACGCTGATAGTGTTTGCGTGCGGCGGTTTTCCTGCGATAGGGAGGAGAAAATGCACCGTACACACCTGTGCGCTCAAGTGCATTGCGTGCGTGAGGCCGCCCCGAATGCGTTGGGAAAACTCACCGCCCGGGTTCGTTCAACCGGCTTTTGTTGGTGGCAAGAGTTTTTGTCGTTGTAATTGCTGCTGCAGCTCGCGAGGCGAAGTCTGTCACGGCTATCAGCAGTCGCGGACAACGTGCGGCGGCTGTGTGGCAATAGTTTTCAGCGGGACCTAGATAACGTTCCGTGCACCGCGTCGGGGACCATATGTGTCGTATACGAGCGCACGCTATCTGTTTGGGGCGGCCCCGCGTATGTTGCACAGCTCCATGGTTCACATGGACGGTACGCGTACAACACGACGCCGGTAGTTCGACGTCCTTCCGAATAAAACGCTATCATTGTGCTATCACCACCGCTCGAGGGTGGTGACGGTGTATGTCAATGTTTGTGGTGGTGCTCCACAACGCTAATGCGCTGACACGAACTTCGTGGTATAAATATGACGGACAGAGTGCGTGTGTTTGTGGGTGTTGCTCGCTGACATTGCGACATCGGTAGCCAGTGGTTCGGTTGATTAAGGGCTAGCATATAAGCCTTCAATGAACAAATAGAACACACATCGTCTAACAGGAATCGTTTATATAGTGCTGCTTGTTTAGCAATGATATCAGCGTAGCAGTGATAAGAGACATTGGGATCTTAATTAACAGCGCACTAGGTTTGGCTCTTTACTAAAACCAATAGATGCAACGATTTGACAAACTGCAGAGCCAACCGTAAGGCGACCAAATCCCATACCACAGTGCGGACGGACGGTTCCGCAAAAGGGCAATTGCAAAGTACTGCATTTTGCGGGTGGATTTAGGGAAGCAGTCTCCCCCACCGTGGTTAGAGCAGCTAGCGCAAGGTTTGTTCGAAGGGAGCCGATTTTAACAATTCTACCCGCTAAGCGTTGCATTTTAATAGATCTACAACATAACATTCAACATGCTATAACCATTGCAAAAAAGGCTATATGTAAGTGAACTAACAGAAATAATTGATGATGATTAAGCTGTTATTGAGGTAACTGCTAAACAAATTTGAGAAAGTACAGTTGAAAACATATTTGTAAATGTATATCGAAATTAAAATTTCGAAATTGGACGAGAACAAAACGGGTTTCAATATTAAATGAATAATAATCTTTACCCTTCAATTCGATGATCGTGAACTATGGGAAGGTCTTTTTTCTTGTCATATGGGAATGTAGAAGACTACGGTCGACAATATAAAAAAAGACATTGTTTTGCACGTCACATACACGTCCTATTACGATTAAGTTTTTATCCTCACAAGTATTCCTTTGCTTCGACACATTTGCAAACAGTAATGTTATTTCCTTTGTCAGGTGCAAATACAACATAAAATGAAACGTGTTATTCTTAAAAAGTACGTTTTTCATGTTTTTCGTCGCAATTAACATAAGTATTTGAATATTCATAATACGTGGGTGCGGAATCTTCATTTGCATGTAAACGAATACAGATTTCAATCGCCCACACTACCCATTCGTAATTAAAGTTCTCTTTGATCGTTTGCCGTCGCATTGCACTTGGTCTGGAGATTTTCCTTCCGCTCATTAATAGAATGGTTTTGTTTCTACACACTTATAAGTGAAATGTTTCCCCGCCGCAGCTGAGCTGCAGTGGTTCGCGTGTTCTGCAAACGAAACGACGATCGATGGACGAAGTTATTCGTTCCGTGCACTTGAGAGTCGTCGTTGAAAGTCAAACAAACGAACCAACGACCGTGCGAAAGAGAGCGGTACACCAGTGCAACGATTTGACAAACTGCAGAGCCAACCGTAAGGCGACCAAATCCCATACCACAGTGCGGACGGACGGTTCCGCAAAAGGGCAATTGCAAAGTACTGCATTTTGCGGGTGGATTTAGGGAAGCAGTCTCCCCCACCGTGGTTAGAGCAGCTAGCGCAAGGTTTGTTCGAAGGGAGCCGATTTTGCAGCTCGCGAGGCGAAGTCTGTCACGGCTATCAGCAGTCGCGGACAACGTGCGGCGGCTGTGTGGCAATAGTTTTCAGCGGGACCTAGATAACGTTCCGTGCACCGCGTCGGGGACCATATGTGTCGTATACGAGCGCACGCTATCTGTTTGGGGCGGCCCCGCGTATGTTGCACAGCTCCATGGTTCACATGGACGGTACGCGTACAACACGACGCCGGTAGTTCGACGTCCTTCCGAATAAAACGCTATCATTGTGCTATCACCACCGCTCGAGGGTGGTGACGGTGTATGTCAATGTTTGTGGTGGTGCTCCACAACGCTAATGCGCTGACACGAACTTCGTGGTATAAATATGACGGACAGAGTGCGTGTGTTTGTGGGTGTTGCTCGCTGATATTGCGACATCGGTAGCCAGTGGTTCGGTTGATTAAGGGCTAGCATATAAGCCTTCAATGAACAAATAGAACACACATCGTCTAACAGGAATCGTTTATATAGTGCTGCTTGTTTAGCAATGATATCAGCGTAGCGGTGATAAGAGACATTGGGATCTTAATTAACAGCGCACTAGGTTTGGCTCTTTACTAAAACCAATAGATGCGTTTCATCTATATTTATTCTAGCGGAGTACCTATAATCATCTTCAGGATTAATTTTGTATCTTTATCGCTATTTTAATAGATCTACAACATAACATTCAACATGCTATAACCATTGCAAAAAAGGCTATATGTAAGTGAACTAACAGAAATAGTTGATGATGATTAAGCTGTTATTGAGGTAACTGCTAAACAAATTTGAGAAAGTACAGTTGAAAACATATTTGTAAATGTATATCGAAATTAAAATTTCAGCATTCACGAAAATAACGGCATGAACTTGGAGTTAAAAGGAGGTCAAACAAAGAGCCAGAAACTGCTGACAGGAAATAACAGATTTGTGCTAGCGATAGGAAGGCAAGAACGAGTTGCAGTCACCAACCCCCCGAGCCTAACGCGTGGCTCCTCTAAAGATGACAGTTTGTTGGAGATGCTACTTCGAGCGAGTTCAAGAACTGTCGACAACAAGAACAACACAAAAATGTCCCTCTGATGTCTAATCATCCCATTTGGCGACAATCGCACAGCAGCTTTTATTACGAGCTAGGCCAGAGGGCAACCACGGCAAAAGTCTCGTTACAACAATGGCTACAGTTGTTTCCACGCAGCGCAAAATAAAAAATAACGTGGACTTCTTCCATGACTCAGTGACAACGAAAGCCTCGTCAGGAAGTCAGTTCGCGTGGGACCGGAAGTCGCGTGGATGTACGCGTACGCGGCATGCGTAGCATCTATCGGTTTATCAGCGCAGCACTATCACCACGAGTGACTCGAGAAAGTTGCGAACAACTTTCGGGCCTAACGCGTATTTGCGTTCTTCTCCATCGCCTTATCAGACTTACGGAATGGTCAACCGCAACCGTTTTTGCTACCGAGCTAGAGCCAGACGAGCGAGGCATAGAAGCTGTATGATTGTTGAAAATGTACGACGATGCGCCTACGATGTCTGGGTTGCTGCGGTAGAATTGTTATTTATCTTTTGAAAAATGATACATGGATGCTCGGTGGGCAGAAAGTCAATGCGCCCCCAGAAGTCTCATTCTTCCCCAACTACTGCACGAGCTGCGAAACTTACTGAAAGTGTGTTGGTGGGAGTGGTGGCATCATGATAAGATCGAGAACAAACTTTCTCGTGACTTTGTATTTCCTTGGCTGCGTAGGATTGGGATGCTCTTGTGAAAGAAAGTCAATGCGCCCCCAGAAGTCTCATTCTTCCCCAACTACTGCACGAGCTGCGAAACTTACTGAAAGTGTGTTGGTGGGAGTGGTGGCATCATGATAAGATCGAGAACAAACTTTCTCGTGACTTTGTATTTCCTTGGCTGCGTAGGATTGGGATGCTCTTGTGAAATAGCTAGTGCTTCTTTGTGAAAGATATGAAGAGCCAGGGCTCGAAACTTACGTCGGGGTACATGGGACGATAATTAAGTGTGCTCGAGATGTTGTAAAAACCGCTCGAAATGTGAGACACTTTAAGCGCCTTGCTGTAAACGTACGACAAGAGTGTTTCTAATGAACACAAAACTGGAAAATGCCGCCGGTTAAGGTTTCATTTATAAGATAAAACGCTGTTGTAGAGTAATGATTTGCGGTCATCAAAATGAGTACATACCCTTAAAATCACGCGAATAGTAGTGGGGATTGTTCAACATCAGCCCTGTAATTGAGGCAAGTTTTTGCATCGCTTTAAGTTAACTTTAAAGTTAACTTTAAAGTTAACTTAAAGCGATGCAAAAACTTGCCTCAATTACAGGGCTGATGTTGAACAATCCCCACTACTATTCGCGTGATTTTAAGGGTATGTACTCATTTTGATGACCGCAAATCATTACTCTACAACAGCGTTTTATCTTATAAATGAAACCTTAACCGGCGGCATTTTCCAGTTTTGTGTTCATTAGAAACACTCTTGTCGTACGTTTACAGCAAGGCGCTTAAAGTGTCTCACATTTCGAGCGGTTTTTACAACATCTCGAGCACACTTAATTATCGTCCCATGTACCCCGACGTAAGTTTCGAGCCCTGGCTCTTCATATCATTCACAAAGAAGCACTAGCTACTTCACAAGAGCATCCCAATCCTACGCAGCCAAGGAAATACAAAGTCACGAGAAAGTTTGTTCTCGATCTTATCATGATGCCACCACTCCCACCAACACACTTTCAGTAAGTTTCGCAGCTCGTGCAGTAGTTGGGGAAGAATGAGACTTCTGGGGGCGCATTGACTTTCTGCCCACCGAGCATCCATGTATCATTTTTCAAAAGATAAATAACAATTCTACCGCAGCAACCCAGACATCGTAGGCGCATCGTCGTACATTTTCAACAATCATACAGCTTCTATGCCTCGCTCGTCTGGCTCTAGCTCGGTAGCAAAAACGGTTGCGGTTGACCATTCCGTAAGTCTGATAAGGCGATGGAGAAGAACGCAAATACGCGTTAGGCCCGAAAGTTGTTCGCAACTTTCTCGAGTCACTCGTGGTGATAGTGCTGCGCTGATAAACCGATAGATGCTACGCATGCCGCGTACGCGTACATCCACGCGACTTCCGGTCCCACGCGAACTGACTTCCTGACGAGGCTTTCGTTGTCACTGAGTCATGGAAGAAGTCCACGTTATTTTTTATTTTGCGCTGCGTGGAAACAACTGTAGCCATTGTTGTAACGAGACTTTTGCCGTGGTTGCCCTCTGGCCTAGCTCGTAATAAAAGCTGCTGTGCGATTGTCGCCAAATGGGATGATTAGACATCAGAGGGACATTTTTGTGTTGTTCTTGTTGTCGACAGTTCTTGAACTCGCAATTTTTCCGTACTTTTAGTTCCGTGGTGACGAATAAAAAGTTACAAGACGACGTACCTGTTTGGCCCAACCCTTAAAGAATTGCTTCCAAGAAGTCTTAACGGTATAACGTTAGTGTGTGCTCTGAATATCCCTTTCGAGTTTATACCATCTTAAGTTGTTTTTTTTAATATTCCAAAAGCATTCACGAAAATAACGGCATGAACTTGGAGTTAAAAGGAGGTCAAACAAAGAGCCAGAAACTGCTGACAGGAAATAACATCCCCCACCGTGGTTAGAGCAGCTAGCGCAAGGTTTGTTCGAAGGGAGCCGATTTTAACAATTCTACCCGCTAAGCGTTGCAGCCGTAAGATGGTGTTAGGTCAATCGGGGCGAGAGATTGAGAGGTAAAGCATAAAACACATTACCGAAAATGTTTCCCAGAAACCAGACGCTCTGCTTTGTGCACGCAAGTCTAGCAGGGGTATCCGGTACCGTTCGGAGGAGGCCATCGGCACTCGAGCCTTGTACCTCCAGAGGTAGGTGTGTCTAAAGTTAGTGTAAACGGAAGCAAACTATTCTCTGTGCGAAGTGGTAACGATTTTCTTTAAAAAATCTACCGACCGGTTAGTTGGTCCAGGTTCTCGGGCCGATGTGTGGGTTCCAATTACAGCCACAGGAGCTACTCGGAGCGTTTGGCTATACGACCAAGGTACCACCAGAATGGAACGGAAAGATCCATAATGTCCGGTGGAATATACAAGTCATATAGCGCATGAACAACTTGAGGCAATATTTGTGGGGTGTGTGGTCCGGAAGGTTGTCGAACGTTAAAACGCCGGTACACCCTTCACGTGTGGCATTAACGTCTTCATCAGGAGTTTATGTGCTGATGGTGGCAGCTGAGATTAAAAATGCGCACAAATCCCAGGGCGAATTTCTTCCAATTTTTCCGTACTTTTAGTTCCGTGGTGACGAATAAAAAGTTACAAGACGACGTACCTGTTTGGCCCAACCCTTAAAGAATTGCTTCCAAGAAGTCTTAACGGTATAACGTTAGTGTGTGCTCTGAATATCCCTTTCGAGTTTATACCATCTTAAGTTGTTTTTTTTAGGGGGGGGGGAACGAGAGCAGAACACAAAAAGAGAAACTTGTGTCATACGTCGGCGCTTCGATCAAAAGCCTCTTGGGGGGAGGGCAAGCCTTGCTGATTCGAACCAAGCAATGAAGATTTCTCGATCGACCGGCATCCATCAACGGCGATGAAGAACGTCGAGCCCACTTCATTGGATTGGGTTGCATCCTGCAACGACGCAAGCAAGCCGTCCATAAATCAAAACGTCGTGCACGGTTGTGTGCATGTTGCTGTATTTGCGTATTGCAAAATGAATAGTAAACGGAAAGGAATGAACTAGGACGATTTACTCAAAGCTTTTCCATGCAATAACGTCATCATTTACGGTTCAAAAGCGATATAAAAACAATATTCTTCTAGACGATTTCAAATGCAGTGTTTTAGTATGGGAAAAATGTCCACTCGATGATGTAGTTGAGCATAGTTTTCACTTTCATTCACCTCCTTTTCCAAATGGTGTTGGAGTATGTTGTTTATATCCACGCGGCAAAAGAATTTTAAATCCGATTCCAATCGATGTGTTGAGCTAGTGAGCGACACAGATCGGATTGTGTCTGCAAGCGTGTGCCGCAAGATAAGGAGCAGCATTTAGCAAAGCAGTGATGTTGCACGTATACGAAACGGGCTTTTTTCTTTTACATTTTTTTCAATCTGCAAACACACATAGCAGAACTAGTCGGGTTTCTTGCTCCCTCTGGAGAGTGTCGAGTTTATTGCGAATTGCACAGATATCACAGCCACTCGAAAAAAAGTCCTTTACTCGCCTTGCGTTTGTTCTCCTTGGACTCTTCAACTTCTTCGCCATCGAAAACGCAAAGGATGTGTTACACGTGTTGGCGTTTGCGTTGCTCTTGAGCAGCAAGCAGAAGCAGATATTTTGGACGTGGTGGAAGCATATTTATGATGTGTACGTACAAGTGTTATCTTCGGTAGCACCGGAGAAGTGGGAAAACACGAAAACACACCACATGCTACGAAAGATGTCCTCTTGGACAACTGCACACGAATCATTGGGACGACGATATAAGGTGGAAAATGTGTGTGGTTTTTCTTGCTCCCAAGAATCCGGAGAGCTAGGTTAGGAAATTTCTCTCAAGAGGGTGAGAATTATCAAACTCTTTTTCGAAAAGAAAAATTACACCACCCAACCCCAATGGCTCTGTATGACAAAAACAAGACGACCCCGTAAAAAGCTGCCCACCAGCAGAATGGCAGTGGCAAGAGAGAAGAAAATGCAATTGAATCGCGCTTTGTCTCGCGCCTGCTGCACCACAGCCACGTTGTTGTCGCGCGGGTGCTGTCTCGTGCTCCAATTTATGGTTGGATTATATATTTTTCTCCCCCCGTGCGCTCCGTTTCCGCTGGACCGAAAACGTGATACACGAGGTTTGGACGGGCGAAACGGTAGATTAATTGAGGTTATGTAAGTGCGCTCCGTTTCCGCTGGACCGAAAACGTGATACACGAGGTTTGGACGGGCGAAACGGTAGATTAATTGAGGTTATGTAATACACACTCACACCGGTGAGGAGGCGACGTTGAGCAGAAAAATCGCTCACATAAAACATTTTGTGAGCGGAAATGCTAGCAACGGTTTGAACAAGTATGTGGCCGTCTGCTGTCTCTGACGGTGAGAAGTTGATATAGGAAAATGAAACATCGCGATTAAATGATTTCCATTGTACCAAAGCTACGTGACTAAATTTTATTATCACATTCTGGAAAGTAGTGTTTGAGTTTGAATGCTAATAAAAGTGATGAGTAATAAACCGATTGTGTATCATAAACTTCTGAATTTATTGACAGGGTTTTATTGGTGAATCAGGAACATGATATGGAAAGTTTACACATACCTCAAATACAAAATTCAAATAGACCGAACACATTTATTATTTCTAAAAATACGAAGCAAAATAGTATTACCTTAAAAAACAAATGTGCCAATAGAAGCTATGTGCATAAAATGAAGAGAACATATAAGAATATAAGAATTGCGTTTCGCAGAAAAAAAAGCAACCCGGTTCCTACAATCGATATAACTCAGGCCGACGTGACCAGGATTCCAATAAACTTTATTCATTGCCACAGCCACGAGTACGACGCAAACCGCTTCCCGCCATCAGTCGTGACGATCAAACGCTAAGAAGCCTTTCCGTCACGCAAATGAACATACGCAGGGACGACGTGCCGTTTACGTTGCTTTAGAACTTCATCGCCTAGTTGGGTGGGGTGGTGGAGCTCGGAACTGGTGACCCCGCTAATGAGAGAAATGTTTGCACACCTTCCTCGACAGAAGGTGTTAACTAGTGCTCCGCCGTCATGAACGGGAAGCCCAACCATTTCTCCGCCTAATTTAGCGTTGATTAATTTGCACACGCAGGCGCGCCGCGACAGGGTGTTAATTTTTTCAGCACCACCCATCAACGACCGCGCCGGAAGGTACGGCGGCTGGCACAGAATCGCAGCCAATTACTGTGCCAAGGTGCCGCGCGCGTTTCGCTGCGTGGAGTCTCCACAAGGTGAAGTAGGCTGCTGGTTGGTTCTCTCAGTTGTGCACGAACGGGTGTGTCCGGGTTTGACCAAGTCTTTCAAAAACATGTGAAACTTGACGTCAATAACACTTGATGGTTGTAATTGGTTGGGGCAAAAGGGGAGAGTTTTTTTATAGAAGCAGTCAACACCGTATTAAATTTGTAAGTTAACTACGTGTTTAGTATATATAAATAATATTTCAGACGTTATTTACACTGTTTTGGAGAATGTCTATGGTACTGACGGATGTGAAGTAAGGATATCTGATTTCAAGGCTCCTTAAATGTTGGAGATGTGTTGGAGATACTCAGGTACACATTTTTTACACAACGTTTAGTGTTGTCTAAAACTAAAGTATCCAGGTTTAACGACACGTTCTTCCGTGTTTTTTGTACAATTTGACATTTTTAAACAGATGGATAGTTGTTACACACCCTAACCAGTACTAGGTTAACATTAGCACATTTTTACCATCAATAGAAGAAAACAGCAATAACCTATTAGATCTCCTTTGTCAAATAGAGTTATTACGAAAAAAAATAAAAAAAAGATTTGTTGAGGTTTTCACGTATTAAATACTACAAATCTCAACTTTTTCCATGGCTTTTTAAACGATTCAAATTGGTTCAAGCATTGATTTGAGCCAACGTTGAACAACAATGAACTCAACTACACATGTAATTTATGACTATAAAGGACAAATAACCAATGAAACACAGGCATTTGAGGTTATCTTCTTTACTTCCTCAACGACTGCTTTCAGTCAGAAATTATCATTCAGTCAAGATTTGAAACCACCCTAGGTTGTAGAATTTTCTATTTATATACATTAATGTGATTAATGTACATACGCATGATAACCGGCCTCTATCAGTCTAAAAAGCAATAATAAAATGTTCAAATATGTTTAAGATGGGATTTTAATAAGCTTATTCAATTTCGATGCACATGTGTATACATTTTAAAATGTACTATATTAAACCCAATTATAATAATTTGTGAAAATCTTTAATCAGAATTTATGTGTTGTTTATTACATTTCAATTTATCATGCAAAATTTTTTGAGTGTAAATCGTAATTTAAGTCATAGTCTGATTACTTTAAGAACAAGTATTTTTTTAAATTTACTATTGCAAGCACAGCCTTCTCCGATGTATTTTTTCGTGTAAACCGTAAACAGTGCAAAAATACACTAGCACCTTCGCTTGCAGTGGCAACATTTTACCAGACACGTTTCAAGCCTTGTTGAGTTTTCCATGCAACGTAAGAGCGTGAAACTCAACATCCACCGGGAAAATAGGTCACAAAGTAATGCACACACCCACAGGATGGGTGCAATCTCGACATGTCAATGGGGTCACGCGTGAAGCATGTCCTTATGAGCGAGAGCGTTCCGGTGCCGCCTCCAAGCGCTTCCATCAGCTTCTACTGTTAGACCTTGCCACGGGAGAGCAGCGAATGCAACCAGATGCCAGACAAATTGCCATCCGAAGTGAATACTAATGAACGCTGGTCCACGCTAGCCACAAAGGAGCATAGCAAGGACACCACCGTAATATCCAGAGGACGGATAGAATATAAAAAACCCCTTGTACAACCAACTTCATTTCGCAGCAAAATGCACTCGGCACTCGTGTCTTTTCGCGGCGCAAAACACACTCTCTCGGCGTTCTCGACCGCACCGACGGGGATTATGTACCTGCCCCATATCCCCGGGGATGGGTGTCACACATCACCAACCATACGGAGACATCCACTACCGTCCATCCATAATTCACTGCATCATCTCACGCGAGTTTTTGGAGGAGCACGGCAAAAATAGCGTGTCTAATCTCATTACACGAATAAACACTTGCGAGTGTACGATACAGCGGCCACACGTGCCGGTAACGTTCCTACCCGTACAAAGAAAACACAAACGCGAATTTCACGCAAAATCGCCGCCCCACATAGGGAGCGATGATGCGCAATTTGATCCGGCCGATCGGGAACCATTATTCATGTCTTGTATGATATGTTTTCGCGGGGTTCGAACTTCTCGGACGCTCTCGGAGCAATCGGATAAGTAACTGATCGGTTGACATGTTCCCTAAAGTGAGCAATAAATCCTTTTCCCCCGGCAGGATCATGAGATGTGCTCATGAGAGCATATGGGAATGTTGGCGATAAAGGTTGTAAGGCATTCACAAGTAAAAATCGATGCTATATCGGTTTTGAATTTACATTGAACGAACGATTAACACCGACTTAAATCAGAATGATTTTAGCCTGAATTAAGCGAAAAAAAGGTCATTATTACAAACAAAACACAATGCAAAATGTTGTACAATGCAATAAAAATTACGATTTTTAACACGAAAATGTTGAAAATTTGGAAGAGGTTGTAAAATGTTTTTCGGCTTGCTAGTATTTTGAAATAAGCAGTGAAAACTATTACAGTGCATTTCTGAGCAGATTCTATGTGAAAAACTAAGTAAATAGCTAAAATTTGTCCGTATATCGCCAAAATTGGATGCCGCCGCCAACATTTTGGGATTGCAATGAAAAGAAAATTGAATTACTCAATAACCAGCGATTATACTCTGCGGTAAACTGTCTGTGATAATGATCAACACACGTTTATCAACGATCTTGTAGATAGTTTAGAGTTACAAAATTGACCAGAATATACCATCATTTTCAGATGCTTCGTCATGTTTGTAGATCACTTGATATAGCTAAACGCAAATCAACTGATAAATGTGCTGGTTTACCTTCTACTACCAATTTCCTTCACTTGTTGCCAAAAGATCACCATAGTCAGATTACATAGTAGCCACAAGCAAATTTGTGAAAAAATAAAGTTAATCTGCTGACAGTTTTACCTGCTGGCGGTTCATATAATGAAGATAATAATAAAAAAGTGTAATGATAAAAAATTGAACTTAATTAGAATTTGACAATTCATAATTAATTCATGGATCCATCAGTCTACCAAATGCTATCAAATGAGTTTGACGACCCCGGTTTAGATATTTTATTTAGTTAAGTTTTATTATGATTGTGATGTGATAATCATGTCATGAAAAATTCTATTTAAAAAAATCCGTCCTGTAATAAACTTCACTATCGTAATTTGCAGAAAAAGACCATCCCCGCTTCGTTCAAACTTTCTCAAAGCATGTAAAGCGAAAGCGTCTTTTGCTACGATTAAATATGTGCATTATTCCTCCAAAACTATTCCACAACGTGATGTGGGAAAATTCGGTGGCAAACTTCCAACCGCTTTCCACCAACCAAATTGGGCAGCATTTTCCGCAGAAGCATAGTGACATGAATTTAGCATCTTTACCCGGTTTGTTCGAAGCAGAAAAAGAAGCAAACCAAAAACACGATCCCCTTTTCGGTTATCTGTCTCGTAGCTAGAGCACGCCAGCGGTAAGTGGGTGGTTCCCTTCATTCCAGATTAACTCGAGCCAAACACAAAGTAAACCATGTTCTGCTGCTCTTCTTAATTAAGAATGTACAAGTTTGCCCAACCACACACACGCTCGTGTGGAGCTCTGGATGTACAACAGGAGGCAGAAGAAAGTTTTCCACAAACCAAAAACTCTCACACACACGTATGCAAAGGCGAGAAGCTCATTTTGCTGGCGCAAGTTTTGCGAAAGACGCTGCGAAAATATTATCATTCCAAAGCTTCTCTTCTCCATGCTAAAAAAATGCTCATTTCCCATATTCCAAGAATATCGCTCACACAAGGTTCGTTGGGCGCGTAGCAGGATCGTGAAAATCAGTTCACTTAAGCGATTCAATCATTTTTCTACGATCAATCAGGACGAGAAGAAGCCCGGGAATTGAATTCGGGATGTGAACCGTCCCGATTAGGGTCTCATCGTCAAACCGAACTCATCGCACCTTCCAGCCACCATCTCTCGCTACGAGAGGAGATTGATTGGAAGTGTAATTTATTTCGGATTTAGTTCCGTTGACTCCTGCCTTACCCTCGTCCCAGGTTGATTACTCGCCGTGACGGAAAGTATCGCAGACGATGCGCGTAGGAGCTGCGACCTAGGCACAATTTTTAAAGGTATTGTGGAAACAGGAAACCAGATCAGCCGCTCAGCAGAAAATGATGTGTGTCTCAGCCATAGAGGGGAAAAAATAATACAGGCAAATTACATCATTTCGTGATTTAGGAGCCTTCCAGACCGGTACCAGCAGCTCTCACAAGGTCACACAACGTTCGTTTCGTGGAAGAAACACTTTTCCATCCACTTTGGAGGAAAAAAAAGGAATCAGAAAAATGATGAACGATTTCATCCTCGTTCGCCTATTTCCGATCCAGGAGATTAAATCAGCAGGGTGATTTTGCCCTTCCATTTTAGCCTTCCATCGGAAAATCGATGCCCCCGCGGAATCAGGTGGCAACAACTACGCAACGCAGTCAAACCAGATAAGCACAAAAAACCGTCCGAAAGTCAAACAAACAAATTCACCACACACTTCCGGTCCCGGGGCGGAAATCGATGCGAGGGGCAACATTAATTCTCCACCAAGCCGCCGGTGCCGGTTTAGCCGTTTGTTTGCAAGCAGCAAGACCGAGACCATGCTTTCGACGGAAGCAGCAGTATCAGGCGGCATTGCACGATCGAATGGAAATTTATCGTCATTAAATACGGATTTACGGCACTCTGGGGTTGGGTGGATTCTCGCGCTTTAGTGGGCAATTGCCCCGACAGGATCAAGTAGCGTCAGTACACGGTGCACGCATACTCACAAAATGAGATACTAATTTAAGAAACAAGACAACAGGAACATTGAATTCTGGCGTTAGTGCCAACGTTGGAACATTGTGGTTTCTACTTATGCCGTTATGCTTTCCAGATAGAGTCCATTTTTGTTGTTCCACGGATGATTTTATTACCTGCAATGAGAGAAATAAAAAGTTGTTGTTAGAAATTTAATCTCAATATAACTATTCGACATAGAACACACATGAACCAATTAATATCAGTCTGGGCTAAAAATTGAAAGTAAAAAAAACTAGTTCCATGCAGTGTTCCAGCGGCGATACGAGAAGCGATAAATTAAAAAATGGTCCTTCGAACCGGATTAAAGAAGAAATTGTGAAATGGGGTTGAAATAATTTATAATAAAGTGAACTAATATACTCTTTAGATTGATATAATATGGCATATCAATAGAATATCAGATATAACCCAAGAAAATGTGAAAGATAAACGATCCATAGAGATGTCGACCAATCGACACAGCAAATACTGCCAAAAATAGAAACATAGCAGACGGCACATCATCCTAGATCATCAAAATTCACTTCGAATGTCGCATTGTAATTGCATGTTTATACCAGGTCTCAAACGATTAATTTTATTTAAAATATCGCTGTCATTCGCGGAGGCAAACTGTCATTACTTCAACCTTCCATTACACCTGCATGGGGGTAACATGGAACCCGTCCTCGCTCATTCGAATGGAATGGAACGAAATTGTCATGACAGGATAAGTAGATCGTCCGTCAGGTTCGTTCACGCTTTGGAGCAAGCGGATTCATTCGCCAGGATTGTATCGGTAGTTGCCATATAGAGGGAATTCGATAATCGATTTGTGGCACGCAACCAACTGCAAACACGGCTGGAAAAGGCCCGTAGAGTAGAATGCAATACCGATCCGGTATAAACATGCAATTACAATGCGACATTCGAATTGAATTTTGATGATCTAGGATGATGTGTCGTCTGCTATGTTTCTATTTTTGGCAGTATTTGCTGTGTCGATTGGTCGACATCTCTATGGATCGTTTATCTTTAACATTTTCTTGGGTTATATCTGATATCCTATTGATATGCCATATTATATCAATCTAAAGAGTATATTAGTTCACTTTATTATAAATTATTTCAAACCCATTTCACAATTTCTTCTTTAATCCGGTTCGAAGGACCATTTTTTAATTTATCGCTTCTCATATCGCCGCTGGAACGCTGTATGGAACTCGTTTTTTTTTTACTTTCAATTTTTGGCCCAGACTGATATTAATTGGTTCATGTGTGTTCTATGTCGAATAGTTATATTGAGATTAAATTTCTAACAACAACTTTTTATTTCTCTCATTGCAGGTAATAAAACCATCCGTGGAACAACAAAAATGGACTCTATCTGGAAAGCATAACGGCATAAGTAGAAACCACAATGTTCCAACGCTGGCACTAACGCCAGAATTCAATGTTCCTGTTGTCTTGTTTCTTAAATTAGTATCTCATTTTGTTAGTATGCGTACACCGTGTACTGACGCTACTTGATCCTGTCGGGGCAATTGCCCACTAAAGCGCGAGAATCCACCCAACCCCAGAGTGCCGTAAATCCGTATTTAATGACGATAAATTTCCATTCGATCGTGCAATGCCGCCTGATACTGCTGCTTCCGTCGAAAGCATGGTCTCGGTCTTGCTGCTTGCAAACAAACGGCTAAACCGGCACCGGCGGCTTGGTGGAGAATTAATGTTGCCCCTCGCATCGATTTCCGCCCCGGGACCGGAAGTGTGTGGCGAATTTGTTTGTTTGACTTTCGGACGGTTTTTTGTGCTTATCTGGTTTGACTGCGTTGCGTAGTTGTTGCCACCTGATTCCGCGGGGGCATCGATTTTCCGATGGAAGGCTAAAATGGAAGGGCAAAATCACCCTGCTGATTTAATCTCCTGGATCGGAAATAGGCGAACGAGGATGAAATCGTTCATCATTTTTCTGATTCCTTTTTTTTCCTCCAAAGTGGATGGAAAAGTGTTTCTTCCACGAAACGAACGTTGTGTGACCTTGTGAGAGCTGCTGGTACCGGTCTGGAAGGCTCCTAAATCACAAAATGATGTAATTTGCCTGTATTATTTTTCCCCTCTATGGCTGAGACACACATCATTTTCTGCTGAGCGGCTGATCTGGTTTCCTGTTTCCACAATACCTTTAAAAATTGTGCCTAGGTCGCAGCTCCTACGCGCATCGTCTGCGATACTTTCCGTCACGGCGAGTAATCAACCTGGGACGAGGGTAAGGCAGGAGTCAAAACGGAACTAAATCCGAAATAAATTACACTTCCAATCAATCTCCTCCCGTAGCGAGAGGTTCGACTAGGTAATGGTGGCTGGAAGGTGCGATGATTTCGGTTTGACGATGAGACCCTAATCGGGACGGTTCACATCCCGAATTCAATTCCCGGGCTTCTTCTCGTCCTGATTGATCGTAGAAAAATGATTGAATCGCTTAAGTGAACTGATTTTCACGATCCTGCTACGCGCCCAACGAACCTTGTGTGAGCGATATTCTTGGAATATGGGAAATGAGCATTTTTTTAGCATGGAGAAGAGAAGCTTTGGAATGATAATATTTTCGCAGCGTCTTTCGCAAAACTTGCGCCAGCAAAATGAGCTTCTCGCCTTTGCATACGTGTGTGTGAGAGTTTTTGGTTTGTGGAAAACTTTCTTCTGCCTCCTGTTGTACATCCAGAGCTCCACACGAGCGTGTGTGTGGTTGGGCAAACTTGTACATTCTTAATTAAGAAGAGCAGCAGAACATGGTTTACTTTGTGTTTGGCTCGAGTTAATCTGGAATGAAGGGAAACCAAACACTTCAAAATCCAATTGTACTCTACCGGTTGGTGGAGCATCACGAAACTAGCAGACCTAGTATAATTACATGCAGTTACATGATCAGTGGTTAGGCTGAACCTGAATCCGATTTTCAAGTATCTATGAAATTACACGACCTCTTCCTAGATTCGTATTGAAACAACTAGTGAGCAGAGTAGAAGAAAGGGTTCCAATAACATGCGAGACCATACCCTTCCCCAATCTTCACAGCAATTGACACCTTCCCAGAAACATCCATACTATGAGAACCACACAACTACACAGATCTCTCCATCCATCTCCTACCCCTATACAGGGTAAACGTGTAGCAAAGCAGGCCAGCATAGTTGCTTTGTATGGTATAAGAAATAGAAAATTGAACACGGTCATAAACAAACCACACCATGACCGCATTTTAAGTTGGTGCGCCAGCCCCAGCAGCCAGCTACCCGACGGTTGGCCGATGACGAAATGGAACCAAAACTGTTGTCGTTTACGCTTCTCGGCTGCATATAAATAAATGCAAAAGGCCATCAAATAAGCACCGAATTTTCCCACATCACGTTGTGGAATAGTTTTGGAGGAATAATTCACATATTTAATCGTAGCAAAAGACGCTTTCGCTTTACATGCTTTGAGAAAGTTTGAACGAAGCAGGGATGGTCTTTTTCTGCAAATTACGATAGTAAAGTTTATTACAGGACGGATTTTTTTGAATAGAATTTTTCATTACATGATTATCACATCACAATCAAAATAAAACTTAAATAAAATAAAATAAAATAAAATATCTAAACCGGGGTCGTCAAACTAATTTGATAGCATTTGGTAGACTGATCGATCTATGAATTAATTATGAATTGTCAAATTCAAATTAAGTTCATTTTTTATCATTACACTTTTTTATTATTATCTTCATTATATGAACCGCCAGCAGGTAAAACTGTCAGCAGATTAACTTCATTTTTTCACAAATTTGCTTGTGGCTACTATGTAATCTGACTATGGTGATCTTTTGGCAACAAGTGAAAGAAATTGGTAGTAGAAGGTAAACCAGCACATTTATCAGTTGATTTGCGTTTAGCTATATCAAGTGATCTACAAACATGACGAAGCATCTGAAAATGATGGTATATTCTGGTCAATTTTGTAACTCTAAACTATCTACAAGATCGTTGATAAACGTGTGTTGATCATTATCACAGACAGTTTACCGCAGAGTATAATCGCTGGTTATTGAGTAATTCAATTTTCTTTTCATTGCAATCCCAAAATGTTGGCGGCGGCATCCAATTTTGGCGATATACGGACAAATTTTAGCTATTTACTTAGTTTTTCACATAGAATCTGCTCAGAAATGCACTGTAATAGTTTTCACTGCTTATTTCAAAATACTAGCAAGCCGAAAAACATTTTACAACCTCTTCCAAATTTTCAACATTTTCGTGTTAAAAATCGTAATTTTTATTGCATTGTACAACATTTTGCATTGTGTTTTGTTTGTAATAATGACCTTTTTTTCGCTTAATTCAGGCTAAAATCATTCTGATTTAAGTCGGTGTTAATCGTTCGTTCAATGTAAATTCAAAACCGATATAGCATCGATTTTTACTTGTGAATGCCTTACAACCTTTATCGCCAACATTCCCATATGCTCTCATGAGCACATCTCATGATCCTGCCGGGGGAAAAGGATTTATTGCTCACTTTAGGGAACATGTCAACCGATCAGTTACTTATCCGATTGCTCCGAGAGCGTCCGAGAAGTTCGAACCCCGCGAAAACATATCATACAAGACATGAATAATGGCTCCCGATCGGCCGGATCAAATTGCGCATCATCGCTCCCTGTGTGGGGCGGCGATTTTGCGTGAAATTCGCCTTTGTGTTTTCTTTGTACGGGTAGGAACGTTACCGGCACGTGTGGCCGCTGTATCGTACACTCGCAAGTGTTTATTCGTGTAATGAGATTAGACACGCTATTTTTGCCGTGCTCCTCCAAAAACTCGCGTGAGATGATGCAGTGAATTATGGATGGACGGTAGTGGATGTCTCCGTATGGTTGGTGATGTGTGACACCCATCCCCGGGGATATGGGGCAGGACGCACGTTTCGCTTGTGAAGACCGGAAGAAAATGGCTAATTCCATGTAATATCATTCCACTTCCACGGCCTTGCCTTCGATAGGGAGAGTACCACCGAGTAAATGTATGCTATAAATCACTCTCCTTAGTGCCACGATCCATGCGTTCTTCTGTCCTTCCCGCGACGGCCGTCAAAACATCTCAAACAGCAGCAACTCTGCTGGGGGAAAGGGAAACGCCCTCTTCCTCCAAAAAGGACCACCTTCTGGGTGAATGTTTTTAGCCCGGGCGGTAGCATCGCCTGTGTGGGAGGCAAGGTTGCTTCAACCCACGCTTTCTTTTCCTTTGCCGGCCGTATCCTTCTTCACGCATGCTCTCCACCGGACATCTCAAGCGACACCGGTAACGACCTTCGATAATGGGAAATTTATTGACGTTGGCGATCTTCTTCACGCTGTTGTGCGCTTGGCCGGGCAGTTCCACGCGTCGGTTTAAGGGATTATTATGGACGGGGCGCGTTGGTCGCGTAATTGCGTCGCAAAATCCTTAGTAGAGAGCGAGAGGGAAAAAGAGAGAGAGAGTGCTCGCGACTCATTCGAATGGAATGGAACGAAATTGTCATGACAGGATAAGTAGATCGTCCGTCAGGTTCGTTCACGCTTTGGAGCAAGCGGATTCATTCGCCAGGATTGTATCGGTAGTTGCCATATAGAGAGAATTCGATAATCGATTTGTGGCACGCAACCAACTGCAAACACGGCTGGAAAAGGCCCGTAGAGTAGAATGCAATACCGATCCATTCTTTTGTGGAAAAAGGAAACAGTAGAGAAAAGTTCACCGCCGTACGGTTCTGGGAATTTTCAATACTGCTGAGGTGACGTTGAAATGGTCCCGAAAATCCAAAGAAAACTGGGAGTGGCGTCTTTGGTTGTGAATCAATTAGATCTGATCGATCGGCAAAGAAAAGTTAAACATCGCTCACTGAAATGCTCACAGTCCCACCATTCATCTCACTTCGTTCGTGCTCGAGAACTTCCCAACAAAGTGGCAACTTCACTTTCGCCAACTTACCGTCACACACCTGCCAGAAATGACCTCGTCAAATTCGAGATGTGTTCATAATTTCCGGGGAAATGTATTTTATTTGCTTTTTGTACCGCATTTCGCTGTTCACCGGGAAGCAACTGGAGCAAACGGTTAATTTACACGGTATAATCAGTTCATCACAACGTCATCAAACGTCGCTTATGTTCCGGCCCAAAATTGCCCGGAAACGCCTCACATCAAAGAAGGTGGTTCACACAAAGCGTAAAGAACGTTAGGTATATCTCACTAATCATGTCACTCCTCTGCTACTCCATCGCACCTTCGGGTTAGGACATTTAGCGGGCATGTCCCACCAACGCAAGCTGCGTCATGAGGCGCGTTTTACCAGACGAAAACAGGCACTTCTTCATAGCGGGAAGAAACCACGGCGTCGTGAATAATAACGCACCAGCGTGCAAAATAAACTCGCTGATGGGAAGATAAGAAACAGCACCTCCTCTGGCAAGGATAATCGCGTGCGCCGGCGAACAGGCGGCTGTTTGCTTTCCCGCATAGAGCGTCCCACGCACTGAAGGCACGATTACCAGGCTGTTCAAGGACAGGCGCCTGCTTAGTTCCCACCGTGAAGCTGTAGTGCTTCTTTTGGTGAGGAAGTGTCTATAGGAAATTGATCGAATTAGTGTCATACTGTGCAACCTGAGCCATCCGACGATGACGGTGGGAGCAATTTTAATATCCAAAGTAGAGCGGCCGAGAAGACATTGTTCGGTTATTAAACGCGTTAGCGCATACACCGATTGAGATTGATGATCACATTAATGACATTCGAAACTTACTACTCGTATCCGCCGTACACGGCCACTGGATACGTGCATACTTCCAGGCGCTAAGAGCGCAACGAATCATGCATCGCTCGGCTCGTGAATATCGGCGGGTTTTATCGACATACAAACCCTCCCCGATTTCGGCAACATGACAAGCCTGTTTTGTACGATGTCCGGAACGAAGCGAGGTGTTCCCGATGATTTCTTTCCCACCCCGGTTGCTTAATTGAGTTAGGAAAACTTTATCAACCAACCGGACGGTGTGAGGTGGTGCTGGTTTTCCCTGCTTCTTCTTTTCGTTTGGTGTAAATCCTTCGGCTCGGGTTAGTGTGCTGTTGGTGCTGTGGTAACGACATTTTAACGTGACATGAGGGTAACATGGAACCCGTCCTCACTCATTCGAATGGAATGGAACGAAATTGTCATGACAGGATAAGTAGATCGTCCGTCAGGTTCGTTCACGCTTTGGAGCAAGCGGATTCATTCGCCAGGATTGTATCGGTAGTTGCCATATAGAGAGAATTCGATAATCGATTTGTGGCACGCAACCAACTGCAAACACGGCTGGAAAAGGCCCGTAGAGTAGAATGCAATACCGATCCATTCTTTTGTGGAAAAAGGAAACAGTAGAGAAAAGTTCACCGCCGTACGGTTCTGGGAATTTTCAATACTGCTGAGGTGACGTTGAAATGGTCCCGAAAATCCAAAGAAAACTGGGAGTGGCGTCTTTGGTTGTGAATCAATTAGATCTGATCGATCGGCAAAGAAAAGTTAAACATCGCTCACTGAAATGCTCACAGTCCCACCATTCATCTCACTTCGTTCGTGCTCGAGAACTTCCCAACAAAGTGGCAACTTCACTTTCGCCAACTTACCGTCACACACCTGCCAGAAATGACCTCGTCAAATTCGAGATGTGTTCATAATTTCCGGGGAAATGTATTTTATTTGCTTTTTGTACCGCATTTCGCTGTTCACCGGGAAGCAACTGGAGCAAACGGTTAATTTACACGGTATAATCAGTTCATCACAACGTCATCAAACGTCGCTTATGTTCCGGCCCAAAATTGCCCGGAAACGCCTCACATCAAAGAAGGTGGTTCACACAAAGCGTAAAGAACGTTAGGTATATCTCACTAATCATGTCACTCCTCTGCTACTCCATCGCACCTTCGGGTTAGGACATTTAGCGGGCATGTCCCACCAACGCAAGCTGCGTCATGAGGCGCGTTTTACCAGACGAAAACAGGCACTTCTTCATAGCGGGAAGAAACCACGGCGTCGTGAATAATAACGCACCAGCGTGCAAAATAAACTCGCTGATGGGAAGATAAGAAACAGCACCTCCTCTGGCAAGGATAATCGCGTGCGCCGGCGAACAGGCGGCTGTTTGCTTTCCCGCATAGAGCGTCCCACGCACTGAAGGCACGATTACCAGGCTGTTCAAGGACAGGCGCCTGCTTAGTTCCCACCGTGAAGCTGTAGTGCTTCTTTTGGTGAGGAAGTGTCTATAGGAAATTGATCGAATTAGTGTCATACTGTGCAACCTGAGCCATCCGACGATGACGGTGGGAGCAATTTTAATATCCAAAGTAGAGCGGCCGAGAAGACATTGTTCGGTTATTAAACGCGTTAGCGCATACACCGATTGAGATTGATGATCACATTAATGACATTCGAAACTTACTACTCGTATCCGCCGTACACGGCCACTGGATACGTGCATACTTCCAGGCGCTAAGAGCGCAACGAATCATGCATCGCTCGGCTCGTGAATATCGGCGGGTTTTATCGACATACAAACCCTCCCCGATTTCGGCAACATGACAAGCCTGTTTTGTACGATGTCCGGAACGAAGCGAGGTGTTCCCGATGATTTCTTTCCCACCCCGGTTGCTTAATTGAGTTAGGAAAACTTTATCAACCAACCGGACGGTGTGAGGTGGTGCTGGTTTTCCCTGCTTCTTCTTTTCGTTTGGTGTAAATCCTTCGGCTCGGGTTAGTGTGCTGTTGGTGCTGTGGTAACGACATTTTAACGTGACATGAGGGTAACATGGAACCCGTCCTCACTCATTCGAATGGAATGGAACGAAATTGTCATGACAGGATAAGTAGATCGTCCGTCAGATTCGTTCACGCTTTGGAGCAAGCGGATTCATTCGCCAGGATTGTATCGGTAGTTGCCATATAGAGAGAATTCGATAATCGATTTGTGGCACGCAACCAACTGCAAACACGGCTGGAAAAGGCCCGTAGAGTAGAATGCAATACCGATCCATTCTTTTGTGGAAAAAGGAAACAGTAGAGAAAAGTTCACCGCCGTACGGTTCTGGGAATTTTCAATACTGCTGAGGTGACGTTGAAATGGTCCCGAAAATCCAAAGAAAACTGGGAGTGGCGTCTTTGGTTGTGAATCAATTAGATCTGATCGATCGGCAAAGAAAAGTTAAACATCGCTCACTGAAATGCTCACAGTCCCACCATTCATCTCACTTCGTTCGTGCTCGAGAACTTCCCAACAAAGTGGCAACTTCACTTTCGGCAACTTACCGTCACACACCTGCCAGAAATGACCTCGTCAAATTCGAGATGTGTTCATAATTTCCGGGGAAATGTATTTTATTTGCTTTTTGTACCGCATTTCGCTGTTCATCGGGAAGCAACTGGAGCACACAATGGAAGCAATTTATTTAAGGCGAGAAGTAGAAAAAGCACTTACAGAGGTTTACTGTGCATTGGTTTCATGCCGAGTGTCGGTCATATTTCGTTTTGTTCCTTGATTGATAGAATTTTATCCGAATTTATTTTATGGAAAATGCTGCGAGTCCTTATCATACTGAAACCATTGTTCAACCAATTGTAACGCAATCGACGCGTGGCCTATGCCATGTAAAACAAAATTGTTTAATGTATGTAAAAGTATTAGTAAATATTAGTAACGCAGTTGAATTAATCCGATGTTTATAGCAAAAGTAGTACATAGCCCGCAGGGCAAATTTAATATTTTTCTCACGCATTTTCGCGCTTAGTCGGAAACGTGTTTGATTTCTTAGAACCCCGTAAGGAGTCACACAAAAAAATCAATTTATAACACAAGTTTAACTATTCAACCTAGTCAGAAAAAGTGTAAAGTCGTCTTGAATTAGGCTTTAATGAAATATGCACGCAAAAAAAAGTCCTGTCAATCAAAACCGCTTGCTTCATCATGAATCAAAACAAGGTGCTAATGATTACTATCTACAATACAACGAACTGCGTGACCACCCGTGTATGAATGAGTCAAAAATCTGAATGAATATTTCAGGCAACAAAAAACACACACAAACAAACAAGCTACCGTATAACATTTACTCGCCACCGAACCGTTCCCGGAAGGGGATGGAAACAGTTTCCGTCAAACATGGAAAACCCCGAGGACACAAACAGTACGAGCCTGACACAACAACACAGAGGGGCGTCGGTTCGTCCAGTGGTTTATGTTTGCTTAAAAGTTAAATTGGTTTCCTCGTCGCACAAAATCAACAACACCGGGCTGTGAAGGTGGCGACACGGCTTCCCCTCCCCCTCCCCCCAAGTGCTCCCACTCCGCTGTGCAACCGTATGCAGACATACTACCTTGAACTTGGACCCGCCTCTTATCGAGCGTGCTTTTCTCCTTCGGCGAAGGATGGCTGCATTTTGAATGAAGTTCTAGCAGAGCGACGACAACACAGCATGCGTCAGTGACGGGGATCGATTTTCCCGGGCCCAACGTCCCATCCGCGGATGCTGATGATGATGATGAGGGCGCAGCGTTGAGTGCGCGCGTGAACTTCTTCCATGTGGAGGAGCAATAATGAACAACTCGCGACAGGTTTTCCACGAACGCGCCCGTCCGTGCCTCGAGGGCGTTCGATCGTTCGACCGCGGAAAGAGACTGATGTTCTGGTCGTGTCGACAAGAAACATGTTGCGAAGATGTAGGGTACATTTTTTGCCATGCTGGAAAATCTCCGAAGTGGGGAGGAGAAAAATCCAAACGTCCTCGAGGAAGTGGTTTCGGTACCTAGGAGTGGGATGTCCTAGCTAGCACTAGCAGCTCTGATTGCGCAAAAAGAACGAAAAGATGAAGTTACGCAACGAGAAATGAGACATTTAATTGCAATGCCGAGTTTATGGGGAATTCTCTCTACCAACGACACAGTATAAGCATGAAAAAGTAAAGCAGACAGAGTTTTCAAACATTTTATAAACAAAATGAAAACTATTTTATTGAAGTTTATAAAAAATAAGCTCGTTCAGTGGTTGATAACTATTATCTTAATCAGCAAGCTCGATCATTTCCGGAACGTACGCCCCAAGTGCTCATATGATGTGCATCACATCATCAGAAGATTGATTGATCACCCTATAAAATGATTAGCATTAATGTGCAGATGATCCAGCATTATCACTTCCTACCAAACACTTCAAAATCCAATTGTACTCTACCGGTTGGTGGAGCATCACGAAACTAGCAGACCTAGTATAATTACATGCAGTTACATGATCAGTGGTTAGGCTGAACCTGAATCCGATTTTCAAGTATCTATGAAATTACACGTTCTCTTTCTTGATTCGTATTGAAACAACTAGTGAGCAGAGTAGAAGAAAGGGTTCCAATAACATGCGAGACCATACCCTTCCCCAATCTTCACAGCAATTGACACCTTCCCAGAAACATCCATACTATGAGAACCACACAACTACACAGATCTCTCCATCCATCTCCTACCCCTATACAGGGTAAACGTGTAGCAAAGCAGGCCAGCATAGTTGCTTTGTATGGTATAAGAAATAGAAAATTGAACACCGTCATAAACAAACCACACCATGACCGCATTTTAAGTTGGTGCGCCAGCCCCAGCAGCCAGCTACCCGACGGTTGGCCGATGACGAAATGGAACCAAAACTGTTGTCGTTTACGCTTCTCGGCTGCATATAAATAAATGCAAAAGGCCATCAAATAATAGCTCCTCCACCTCTAGTGGAAGCTCGCGCGAATAAGTTTAGTCACGATGGAGTCACGTCGGCCCGTTAACTCATGGGGCCACAGGTATGAGGGGAATAAAATTTTCAGCGAAACGATTACTAGTTTTCATTATAGCCACGATCCGTTCCGGAACGCAGAACGACTGGTATCAAGCAGTTTTACGAATAAATATGAAAACGATATCGCCAGTCGTCAGTTTCCTTAATGGATGGAGCGGTGGGGCTGCTGCGTCAAAACGAGTCAATTTCCCATCCCCAGGCCCACTGAGTGCGAGTGAAAAAGAAAGGTTTGTACCAAAGCTGCTCGAAGAAAATGCTATCTATTTTCTTTGCATGGTTTCCCGCAAGCCGTTTAAATTACAGTACCTCGCCTCCCCACCGGGCCCCTTTACCAGGGAGGCGCACTGCGCTCGGAATTGAAATTGATCAAATTACGACAACTCGACGAACGATCTCCGGTCGACGTGTTTCGTCTGCGGGTATGCACCGCAGAGTATAATCGCCGGTTATTGAGTAAATTCAATTTTCTCTTCATTGCAATCCCAAAATGTTGGCGGCGGCATCCAATTTTGGCGATATACGGATTTTTTTAGCTATGTACCTAGTTTTTCACATGGAATCTGCTCAGAAATGCACTGTAATAGTTTTCACTGCTTATTTCAAAATACTAGCAAGCCGAAAAACATTTTACAACCTCTTCCAAATTTTCAACATTTTCGTGTTAAAAATCGTAATTTTTATTGCATTGTACAACATTTTGCATTGTGTTTTGTTTGTAATAATGACCTTTTCTTTCGCTTAATTCAGGCTAAAATCGTTCTTATTTAAGTCGGCTTTAATCGTTCGTTCAATGTAAATTCAAAACCAAAATAGCATCGATTTTTACTTGTGAATGCCTTACAACCTTTATCGCCAACATTCCCATATGCTCTCATGAGCACATCTCATGATCCTGCCGGGGGAAAAGGATTTATTGCTCACTTTAGGGAACATGTCAACCGATCAGTTACTTATCCGATTGCTCCGAGAGCGTCCGAGAAGTTCGAACCCCGCGAAAACATATCATACAAGACATGAATAATGGCTCCCGATCGGCCGGATCAAATTGCGCATCATCGCTCCCTGTGTGGGGCGGCGATTTTGCGTGAAATTCGCCTTTGTGTTTTCTTTGTACGGGTAGGAACGTTACCGGCACGTGTGGCCGCTGTATCGTACACTCGCAAGTGTTTATTCGTGTAATGAGATTAGACACGCTATTTTTGCCGTGCTCCTCCAAAAACTCGCGTGAGATGATGCAGTGAATTATGGATGGACGGTAGTGGATGTCTCCGTATGGTTGTTGATGTGTGACACCCATCCCCGGGGATATGGGGCAGAACGCACGTTTCGCTTGTGAAGACCGGAAGAAAATGGCTAATTCCATGTAATATCATTCCACTTCCACGGCCTTGCCTTCGATAGGGAGAGTACCACCGAGTAAATGTATGCTATAAATCACTCTCCTTAGTGCCACGATCCATGCGTTCTTCTGTCCTTCCCGCGACGGCCGTCAAAACATCTCAAACAGCAGCAACTCTGCTGGGGGAAAGGGAAACGCCCTCTTCCTCCAAAAAGGACCACCTTCTGGGTGAATGTTTTTAGCCCGGGCGGTAGCATCGCCTGTGTGGGAGGCAAGGTTGCTTCAAAGAGCAAGTAAAAAGTATATTAATTTTCTGTGTCAACACAAATTTTCTATTATTTTAAATGTTGGTTTCAAAATTCGAATGACCTTGGAATCTTATTTTTCATGCAAAATATTGACTGGCTTTCTTGTTTTCTCCGTTACTGTAAATACATCAGGAGACTAAAATAATACGTGGTATTGGAGCTATCACGAGCTGTTATTATAGGTAGGAGGACCTTTTTGGATTTTTTTTACAATTTAAAGAATCAATTATACACATAATCACTCTCTGTATGTACATAATTTTTAATAATCCATTCATTCATAATTTTATGGATTGATCTCTTAGTTGAGAGATCTTAGTCATCGTAGCCATCGTAGTTGAAAATAAAGGAATAACAGCAGCATACCACCTTCATATGGAATACGTTTTCATTTTTCCTTTTGCTTACTTCAATTTTTCACCCTACTTAACCAACGTATAAACCAACGTAACGGACCATCGATTGGATGGGTAAAAAAACGGAGCAATCGATTAAACGATTCCTCCGCTTTGAAAACAAGGATGGAGGCTGGTCATGAAAAGGAGGAAGCATGTAAATGTCTTCCAG
>KZ068884.1:151498-162671 GCA_002091845.1 Anopheles cracens
GTATCCAACTTATAACTAACAATGATTTCAGGTTTTTAAATTACATAATTTCATGTTTCATTATTAATGCTATATAATAGATACGGTATTGTAGTTGGCAGACTGAATTAGCTTGACTGCATTGACTGGAGCTTGAGTAGAACCCTTTGATCGGGTGGCCTCGGAAAGTCGTTACTTTGTCGTCGTAGGTACGTGAGTGGTTTAAGACATTTCCTCTATATTCGTTTACAGTAGGCATCTACCACAGTGCAGATTTAATTCCCACTGTGGGCTTCTGTCGGAATAGCTGATTTGTTGTTGGATGTTGCTGTTGGAAGGTTGGTGGTTTGATTCGATGTATTGTTTTATAGCGATCCAAGCTGAAGTGTAACAAAAACAGAGAACATGCAAAACATACACAACAATAAGGATAAGGAGTACACAACAAAGAGGAATGCAAAGGGACTCTATAGAGTGATTCCATATTCTCCGGTAAACTTGAAGATTAAAAAAGGGCCGTTTTTTATGTATGCTCTGTACATCGAATGACAGCGAGAAAAGTCTCAACGAGAAATTTCGCGCTACGTCTATTTGCACGGTTACATCGCCTTGTGTTTAATCTCCAAAAAAATGACAATTCATTTGACAGCTGTTCTTGTTGTTGTTCTTAGCAGCCGTCAAAGCTGTCAAATCTTGCGAGCAGTTTCGAGCACGGCTCAGGCGGCCTCCACTACGTCAAAGTGGATGACCGCGAGGGCGACCAATAAGCAAGCGGACTCGAAAGAGCGAGATGCAAGAGGATGATGATCTCGCGACAAACAAACGTTTTTGTGGGAGCGAGTAATTAAAATTAGTAATTTATGAATTCTAAAATATTTCTCGTTAATATCGTCGATATAACATGATTGGGTCACGTTTTAGATTATTGATCCTAAACATTGCTGAATACTTCTATTTCCTATTTACCACAGTTATTTATTTACTATTTAGCACATCACCAAATCAGTTATGGAATGCGAATTGCGAAAATGGTGGCAATTTATATTTCTTTATCAATAGGCAGTTTTTTCTGCAATACTTTACGAAAAAGTATTGCAAAAAATCATACTACGAGGCAACCGTGAGGAATACACAACCGTTTTTTAATTCGTTAAACTAAATTTGTGTTTTTACAAAAAACATATTGCCCGTTTTAATTAAAAACAGATTTAAAATTATTGTTACTGTTCCGATATTTGTCCACGGATCGCTAGTTCACTATTAAACGAAGCTTTGTCTATTTGATTCGTTGACCGATTCCTCTCGAAAATGGTATCGACAAAAAATGTGTTTTTTTCTTAAGAAGCGTTTGATCAGAGGGAATTGTTATAAACTTTAGATTTTATATAAATGTTTCGGTAGTTATTCACACAATATATATAAATTTCGTGTGATATAAACTCATGATAACACGAGCCAACAGGAATATGTTTTATTCGCTGCAGATATGATTGCATAAAAAAATATATAAATACAGAGATTATAACAATGAATATAACAGTTCCCAAGTAGACTACATCCAACTGGCAAGCTGCGTCAATACTGGAAAATACGTTTTTAACAAAAAATATGGGAAATATGTTTATAACACGTCTATAAAACGTATGTCAAGCAAATTACGTTCTATTGGGCTGGGTCGTGATATTTGCGCCAAAAAGTATGCAAATTGCATTACACCATTGAAGACGCTATTTTAAATTTGAGTGCTCCGTTGTTGTGCACTCTACAAAAAATAAAATAAAATAAAGTGTTGACTCAATCAAACACGACCAACTGGTTGAAACAAAATAAAAAGAGTTGATCAAGTTAATATTGCGTTACGTTGGACTAAGTATCCTATTATTTTATTTCAACTTTTATCTGTGAAAAAAAGCGAGGATTTTATGATTTCAATATTGACAAATATAAATATAATCGATAATAAAATATCAAATTCATCGACGGTGTTTGTATGGATGTTAAATTGACGTGACAAAACGTATACGGGCAATCAGATGTGAAGGTGCCTTATTTAAATATAATAATTGTGACATAAACATATTTTTGGTGTGTATGAGAATAAACAGAAACTCTCAAAAAAAAACATATCATACTGTATTACTGTTGGTCTTTTGCAGAGTGTGTAGCTTGGAACATGCAATCAGCACAACTAGCTAAACCAACACAAAACTATACAATACATACTACTAAAGATTGATTATCGCTTCATTTGTCATCAGTACCTATAAGAATGAAACCTTCAAGCAGTACGTCGAATAAAAGAGGATTATCGTTGCATATTACTTTTCAGCTTTCACTTCTCTTTATTGGCATAAAACAAAACATAGTTGTCGAAATGTTCATTCCTTACGCACCCCGAACGCACTCGGTTGCGTCTCCTTGTTTTGGATGCCTTGACTTGACGTTCGCGTCCACTTAACGGGAGCCTGGCAGTGCTCCTAGTTCCAGCTACTCTCGGTGCTCTGATATGTGGCTACTATCTGCAGTTGGATTAATGGATATAGCGCCTACTGCGCTGGACGCATGAGAGAGATGGATAGAGAGAGAGTGGGATAGAGAGTCGCTATTAGGCTGCAAACTGCTTCTCTGTTGTAACTTCCGTTCACTTTCGAATAAATTATACAAACGAGTTCCACTTGTGGCATTAAATAAATCCTTCGTTTAAAATCACGTGACCACAATGGAGCAGATTCCATTTTAAGGTTCAAATTGTAGGCGAGTGGTTGTGCCATCGAGCCCAGCCCAGTCTGATTCTAGCGTACGGAGAGGGTTTATTTTGAATGAGTTACTTCCAAGCGGAAGGTGATGTCAGTTCGTTTGCAATGTGCTGAATGATTGTAAAATTCATCGAAAAAGCACTACAGAGTGCTGGAAGGCTTGTTGGCTGTTCGTCTTTTCTATAGAAGCATTGTGAGTTGGATTAGGCTACAACCACTGGACCTAAAGGTAGTCACACGTGAGCTCCTTCGTTTGCGTTTGCTTGCTCGTTCCGATTTAAGTTAACTTAACTACACATTACATACTACAAAGGGAAATGGGATGTTGGGAGTGGGATTAGCAGGCCCGGGATAGATTTCTTTCATTACTCTAATTCTACGTAGTACGGGGGGTTCGTATCCTTACAATCTAACGCTGTGTGAAGTAAAGAAGCAGCATGGTCGAGAGATACCTCTCACAAATAGTATGGACTCCATTGATGATTGGCAGTGATACAGAGAGATAGAGTGAGAGAGTTTGGAAGAGGAAGAAGGGTACGGTGGTCGTCAGTGTTGGATCCGATCCTTAGTAGAGATAGTTGTGCGAGGGCTCTTCGGGTCGTCCACACGGTCCAACGTGCTTCTTCTGTACCATCGATCGCGACCGGCAGTTTTCGATGCTGAGGAAGCATTCATTCGAGTACGTCTTGCCGTCGGTTCCGCACACCGGCTCGAACTCCTGTGGACAGATCTTGGAGCAGCCCTTGAAGGTGAACGCGGCCAGGCAGCGCTTCATCGGCACCAGGAACATGTGGCGTCCGCAGTTCTCCCGCCGCATGTGGCACTCGTTCGGGTAGAGCTTGTTGTCCGAGCCGCACACGTAGTTGGTCGGCTGCTGTTCACAGTTCGCCTCGCACAGGGCGGTGGTGGCACAGTTCTTCAGCGATACGGGCACTACCCGCAGGCCGCACGTCTTCTGCTTCATTTCGCAGCGCGATTTGTACGTGTTACCGTCGGAGCCGCAGATTGGGCCGGTCTGTTCCTCGTCGTACGTGCAACTGCTGCAGTCAGTGACGTCCACCTTCGATTTAAGCTGCGTGCACGGTCCGATATGTGCCAGCTGAACACCACGTCTGTGAAGAGACCAGGAATGTTAATCATAAGATTACAGATTGCATATGGGACTAAGTAGGAACTATTTATCAGTAGCAAACCATTAATATAGTGCTTTGTAGTGCATATTGCAAACATTCCGGCGTAAGTTCGCTTGTACTTTTTTTTAACGCATTATTAATATCTTCTCTGTGTGGTTCAAACGGATTGCTTACTGCTCGAGAGATCAAGCAGATTTGCGCCTGAATGTATGCAATGCATCTGCAAAATCACCTTGCTTGCCATTCGATTTATTATTTTCCAGTCTCAAACATCGCATGTATTTGATAACTTACAGGCAGGTCGCTCGTGCCAGTTCGCACTCGTTGTTGTACGTCTTGGAATCGGTTCCACACAGCATGTCCTTCTGATCGCCGAAGAAAGAGGCTCCGTTTTTCGAGTGCTGCTTGCAGGCGGGCAGTGACTTGCAGCGGTTCATCTTCTGCTTGCAACGGTCGATTGACAGTGCCTGGATCTTCTTCTTTTGGCTGAAAAGAGTAACGATGATATCAGCATCCCAACAAGTTGTTATCATAAAGAGTTATCAGCTGAGGTATGGTTAGTAACCAGGCACCCTACAGTACCGTCAACTTACCCGCAGTTCAGCATCTTCAGTTCGCACATGGAGGTGTAGATGTTGCCGTCGCTGCCACAAATCATCTGCTGCGCATCCTTCGGACACTCGGTCGGGCAGTCCTCGATCTTGTTGCTGGCACTGTGCGAACTGCCGCCGGCACGTTCCTGCGACATGCAGTACGAGATGGGAACCTCGAACACGTGCTTGCCGCAGTTGGACGCACGCATCTTACAAGCGCTGGCATACAGACGACCATCGGAGCCACAGGTGGGACGGGCCACACGCCAGCACGACTCCCGGCAGTTACGGGTGCTCTGGCAGTGCTTACGGCTCGTTCGTACCTGGAAGCATGGTTACGAAAATTGTGTTCGTAAGTGTTGGTATGAGAAGAGCGGGAATGAGTCGTCGTGTACTTACCACACCCTGACCGCAGGTGATCAGCTTCATCTGGCAGGTGGAGTTGTACACGTTACCGTCCGACGCACAAACCGGGCCATCTTGCGGGGCGCTGTGGTGACGAATTTGATTTGAAAACGGAGTTTAAAGTTATTTTATTTATAAGATTAAACGAAAAATCGAACAGATTTAAGCAAGCGTGACCTGTGCGTAGAATAATTTATCATTCCAGTTCAACGACTGCCTGCGTTTTGATTTTAAATCTTGAATGACGCACCTTACGCCACCTTGTGACGCTCCTTGTGAAATTTAAGCTCCAAATTTTATTGCTCAAAAATTTAGATGGGAAACGGGGAGAGATTGGGTGTTAGAAGTTGCACTTCGTAAATTTACTATCCGTACTATCAAACATTTAGAAAAATCTAAAATAAAAGTTGTCCGAGTTGACTGTTAGTGCTAAGCGTTGGTAAAAGGTTTATGTAATAAGAAAAAGTTATAAGTTACCCAAAGTATGCAATCTGCAGAGCAAACTCTTTATTAATGCAAAATTGATGAAGTTTGAAAAGTATTTTTCACAATACCATTCATCTGGGCACTGGCAATACCTTGCACGTTCTAGTTATGTCGTTCATGACAATACAATAAGTTTGATGCATGTCTAACTATCGTGGCTATTAAATAGACAGTATTAAAAACATATCTTCAATTTTTATGTTTAAACATTGGTTGATTGAGTTTTCGCCGCATTGGTTTAGGTATTTTCTTTTCTCTATTATCTTGATGAAAGTTTCAAGATTAAAAAAAAAAAACAAAAAAAACAAAAAAACAAACAACCAAACAAATAAAAATATAATTTGTTTAGGAATATCTAATTTAAACACGATCTTAAATGAAAACATTCGTTGCAAAAGCTCTTATATCATCAATATGTGGAAATAGTTCAACCATTGCATAACTTTAGGCGCAAATGGTATCGTGATCAATACGATGTCTTTTCTATTTGGTAATGTATAGAGTAAATAGAAACTAATTGAAAATGACTTCAAATTTGCTACTCACCTGTTACAGTCAACCGGGCACGACTCGCGGATAACGCTGCCATTCGCACACGGGCCGACGTGGGCGAGCGAAACGGCCGCCGTGCCGACGCGGCAGGCCTGCACCCGCAGCATGCACCGATTCAGATAGGTCCGCCCGTCTGTGCCGCACACGAGATCCTTCTCCGTCGGGCAGCGATGATTGCACGGCGAACCCTTCGAACGCTCGCAGCCGACCTTGTCCTCGGTGACCGCGTTCGGTGCCGCCTTCGTACACGTTTTCTTCTTCATCTCGCACTGGTTGGCGTAGATCAGGCCGTCGCTACCGCACACGGGCTCCTGTGGCGAGCTCTGCACCGGGCAGGACCGGGGACAGTGGGTCGACACGGCCTTGCTCTGCCGGCTGGAGGATCCATCCGCACCGACGGTGTCTGTGTCGATCAGCGAGGGGACTGACTCTGCAAAGACGGAACAGTCGATAGAAAGTCGTTATTTGAGTGGCGTCGATCGGTGAAGTTTTTCTTTCCGCGACAATCGTTCGGTTCGGCGGACCATTCTGCTGCCAGTCAGCGTTTCACATTCCGCGCGGCCACCGAGGCATATAACGCGGCGCAGATTGCACATTAAAACAGATTACGGTGCAGATTTGCATATCCGAAAAGATATTTGCCTTCGTCGGAGGTGTCGCTTGTCAGGTGTCCGATGGGGCACCAGACCGCGTGCAAGAATGTAGCGACGAGATTGAAGGTGCCAGGTGGTTTGGGTAAAGTGAGGACAACTTTGTGAAATCGATACAACACTGCCTTGCCAGATGATGTTGCGAGATTGGATGGGCAAAGAATATGTGAAATGAATCCGTGCCCATGAACGATCAGCTCGATACTCTACATAGCTGGTTCTGTTCCATTCGATCGCATTTATTGACCTGGATGTGTGATCCCAAAGTATCGATGATCGTACCTCTTTTGATCACAATCAGCGCGTCATAACTCTCAGGATTACGAAATATGACATCAAGTATCAGGGGCAGAATGGCGCTGAGGGTTGGCTCATTTGCATGCGAATATGATTATTGTGGGAAACAGTGGTTTTCAAGGTGACTTTAATCCTTCGGAAGAGTTAAGCAATCAATAGTCAATTCCATATTTTATAATACTTACGAATTAGGGATAGCAAATTATGTAGGTTAGTAACTCAAAAGTCTAACTTCGAGTAGGCAGTTTGTTTGAACGATTTTGCTGAAAAATTTCAATCGGAAGGAAAAAGACGTTCGGAAAAAAATAATTAACCGGATGGAGGATTGGAAAGATCTATCTTTGTTCGAGATCTTTCTATTTATTAATAATAATAATTATTACTTTTGTTATATTTATTATTATTTTGCTATCTATTAGCTTACTGTTCTACCCCATCAAGAAATATTGCTAAAAATGGTGTATCAAATGTTAATAAAGCGATGGTGGTGAGTTTGTGTATTGAAAATTGCAAACTTTTCGTGCAATTTAGCCTCCTCAGCCCAAAAGTATGCATTGCAACGCTTTCTCTAAAATAAAATAAAATACTGTACAGATTGTATAAGTTACGGAAAATTATGCAAATTTCCTCCATAATTCATGCAATTCACGTGATGTCCAAGCGAAAAGTATTTACTAACCAGGTAAATGTAGCATTAGTAATGAAATATAAAATATTTGAAGATTTTGCTTATTTTTAAGCAAAATTATTATAGGATACTTAAAATAGGATAGTTGTGCTCTTTTCTTCATAACAGATAACGTTTAAAATGAACCTTAAATAGAATTCTAGTGATCGACATCTGTAGGTTAGTTGTTGATGTTGTTGTTGACATTTTGGCTTCCATCTGTTCACGTCAGAGGGCGCGGCTAACCTTTAAGTTCAGCAAGAAGCGATCGGTACGAGAATCGAAATGGGGGAAGGGAATGACCGTAAGGCGTTCAATCAAAAACGCGGAGAAAATAAGACGGGATTTCAAGCGTCCCAAAATAAAATAGTGGTTTACTAATAAAGTCTGTAACTTCATCATGAACATTATCGCATGACAGCCCTGTTGGTTGTCGCAACATTATTCTTGGGACGCTTCATACTTCAAAATCACTTCTAACTTGATCGAGAATCATGGCTATGTTGATGCGTGAATAGTCAATAGGCGCAATACAGTTGCTCCTGAGGAAGGTTTCATAAATCTCTTTGACTTCCCTTGGAGCACCGTTGTGGACAGAGTTGCCTATTGTGTAGTATGCATACATCAATAAATCTTCATACTTTAAGATACCCAATATGTGGGATTTCTTTGTCAGAACATTTTCAAGAATGTTGAATGTTGCAACACTACGAAACAGGGAGCTTTTGCCGTCAGTGGCTCAGCTCAGTATGCAATCTTCTGCTCTGTGACTCTTCTCTCAAGAATACAAGCCTTCAGCCACGGAATGACTCTCCCGCTGCAGCTTAACCTATTTCCATATGCAAATCGTGTGTGGGCCTCTTGGCAATACAGTAGCACCTCGTGGCGGCACTTCTCGCGCTTCTTCCGGCCACTGAGAAATTGTGATTCCCCTATTACCCGGCTCGGTTCGGTTCCGGTGGCTCAAATTACCCGCCGCCCAGGTAATGATTTAATTGACGCACCAGGCCCCGGTCGGGGAGGAGCTGTTCCACGCTGTCATTTATTCGATTGTTTTCGTTCCACTTCGACGCGGCGATGAACGATCGGTGCGAGGATCTCATCCATTTCGTCGCGTGCGCCCAGTCCAACGTAACGAACGCGCACATTCCAAGAAATCAGTTCTCAAATATGCAGATTAGTGTGGACGGCGGAGATGTGTAAGGGAGGGGAGCGGGATGTAATGAGACTGCGTAGATGCGGCTCAGAACGGCACGCAGTCGGAGCGTTCCGTTCCTCCGGGAACGGAGCGACTCGTGCCCTCGTGACATGCAATGGTACGCCCACCTTCAGCTCGGGAAGGTGGGTGGAAACGGGAGGGCTGCAACGCAGTGTGAACATTGCACAGGCCCATTGCACCAGTGATCCCATTCGCCGAGGCGTCGATTGCGATCGCGTGCGAAACGCGATCATTATTGTTCGCGCGCGTCCCAACAGCGCCAACGCCCGACATCGACGTTTGCCAGCGGATTGATTGTGGAACCGGCGAGTTTCACAGTTCTCTTCCGAAACGATACTTATAAATCAGTCCCTTGCGGCGGCACCGCCGTGCACCCAGGTGGCCCAGGTGGGAGTTACCGGGAAAACCGCAAAATTGCACTCCCTTCGGGAGGAGACGGCAAACGGGAAGTCATCTGCGCGAGGGAAGACAAAGCCTTCTTCGACAAGGGCGTTGGGTGTTGTGTGTGTGTGTGTGTGTGTGTGTGTAGCGCCTCCAATCAGACCAGCGCGCCAAGGAGAGCCAGCCAATCTAGCAGAGCCCCGGCCGAGAGGTTGACCCATTTCTGTGACGGTGTACACCGACGCGCGAACGATCCAATTGCCTGAACGATTGCGCGAAAGCTGCGCAGGAAATGTGGAGCGGCGCCGCTTCGGGTGGGGTCCGCGAAAAGGGCACACATCATTTATTGTTATTATTAGCCCGCGCTGCACTCGCCTGTCGACGATGCAACGGCGGGGTGGAGCTGTGGAATGTGATAGGTATTAAACATACCTATATTTTAACTGCCGTGCCGTGTGGGTCCACGGTCTTACGTTTGCAGCACCGCAGCCTACAGGCCGAGTATGTGCTCCAGTTTCGGAACAGAACACAGAAGGTGGTGGTGGTGGTGGTGGTGGTGGTGGCGATGGTGGTTTTCTTGGAAGAAGAGCCCAGCATCTTTCTTTGTTCCGGGAGTTCAGATCCTGCTCCAGAGAAGGACGGGGTTTTGTTTAGGGTCTGATTCACCAGCAACTCTCGGACGGTATTGTGCACTTTTTCAATTACTTCGTGAGGGAAAAGGCAATGATAAGTTCATGTGTTGGACAACAATGAACGCCCTCTAATGCTTAATAAATTTTAAGTGTACAAGCCACATGGAAGTGGGTCGGACTGATCACGCTGTAAGTTCAAAGTGAGCAGCATCCCCCAGAAGTTGGATCAAATATCAACTGCACTTCGAAAGAAAAGTGGCTTCGAACACAGATATATCTGAGTCATGGATATCCGGTTGTTTTGAATAGAGCCGGTTTGAAGCTATCAAGAAGTTTATTTTATGCATTTGTCGATCGTATTTTTGGATGACTTCAGTTATTGGAGATAGTTTTCGAGATCTTATTCCAAGATTTGATATTGGGCTTTGAAGAATAGAATTTTCAGATTCTCATTGCTCATGCTTACTATGTAAATTGGTATACATAAATTTTTAACGCATATACATTAAATACTCTAATATCCATTACAAGATAGTTGAAACTTTACTTCAGAGAATCTATTCTTCCAGAGAAAACATACACACACAAAGAGTTAATAGTCGAAAGCAGTTCCAGAAATTGGGGAACCATCTTCTTCGGCGGAGCATACATTAATGAGTTGAAGAAAGGACCGTTCCAGAGTGTATAAATTAAGTCCACCAAGCTGCAACAAATAGTTCGATCTGCATGCCGGACTACTCTCATTAGCATACAACATTGTCGTTTCGTTACCTTTCAGCGACAGCGGGAAAAGAGACTGACCCGTGGCTCTCCCTCGTGAACATATCCATTCACCCTACAGCACTCCGAGAGAGCTGTGTCACGCGGCACACGACAGAAGATGTTCAGTCCAACATGTCAAATGGGTAGACTAAACTGGGATGAAAAGCGATCGCAAATGCTTGCAAAAATAGAAAGATCTGCCGATCTGCCGAAGATAGACAGAGCGTGACTTTCGATTGGGACGCCGTCCTGCAGAGCCGGGATTTTTCCGGTTGTATTATGCGTTGGTCTGGTTTTTTTTTACTTCTGCTACAATTTGCCAGAAGTTCCGAACGAAACTGCGGCTCCGAGTATGGACTGACAAATGACTATGGGCACGTGTGCCACTGTGCGTAAGGCGATGCGAGAGTGGCCCGGGGAGGGGAAAACATTAACACGGGCCAGCGGAGAAGGTTGATCGCATGCAAATCACATCCCGCAGCGGACGTTCCGATCGTGACTAACATCGAGAAAGCATTCCGTTCGGGTTTCTGCGTGAAAGGAGCGGCAGCTTCTAAGTCTTGCTTGTGGGACTTTACATAGCGCTGCAAAAATAAGCAAACGACTGTAAGTGCGGTTTTGCCTCGTACCTGTTGAGGTTAGGACTGAATGATTTACGGAC
>KZ068884.1:178325-194002 GCA_002091845.1 Anopheles cracens
CGGCCGGCTGGATGGAAATGTACAGTTCCAGTTGCACTGGGGAACTGACGGAGGAGTTCCCGTTCTCCCGTAGAACTGCTGGCTGTACGTGTGCGTGTATGTGTGTGTAATGTGCGTGTGATCGAAGTCATCAAAGAGCGATTACTCGAGCGGAGCGCCGATCGCCGGGCGGATGAGTCCGTTAGAGGCGGGCGCGTTGCAAGCAAACGACATAATTGAAAATGTCCATCCTTGCGTTGCTTCAGCAATGGACCATGCTGGAGAAAAAGTGAGCCATCTTCATCAGTGCGTTTGTTGATTTTGTTCGTTTCCGCCATTGATTGCTGAGCGGCTCATAATCGGAAGGCGCTTCCGTGCAAGGAACACTCGGGAAGTCAACGGGAACACCAATTTTGCATTCAGAGACATCGGATTCGATTGTCGGTGCTAATCCTTCTAACCATGTTCTGTAAGATGTGAAGTAATGGTTTAATGACGATATGATTTACGGTCAATTTTTCAAATTTTGGGCAATATCGAATTTTCGAAGTATCAAAACAATCAAATTGTTTTTTATATGCAATACCATCCGTATCTTTCATATAATCTAGAAGGAGATCTGATCTAGAAGTAGTCGTCGTTATACGTTTTTATTTTCTTTAAATGCTTCAATGTTTTAGAGGTTTCCAAGAAGAAGCTTCATTCGTCTGTTCTGATATAAATGAATTGCAAATATATCAAAAACAAGCTTTTACATAATTATTGGTAATTATATCTCATAATTATATAATACAGATTTGGATCCGGATTGGCGCTTGCTCAAGTAATTTGTTTGTAAACTCCTGTGTGACCAACCACTGTGCCAATCTCGTCCCAATCGAGACTGACAGCTGTCAGTCTGTCCACAGCCACCGGTCGGCCTGGACATGGCTGAAATACGTTTTTGTAAATCTTCCGTACCTTCCGAATCTTCCGAACCTTCCGCAAAAACCAACAATACTATCCGTTAATAAACAGTGTAATACCGGAAAGCAATGGTCTTTACATGTCGAATGATTTTTATTATGTAATGGTCATGACGAAACCATAAAAAATATTTAAACTAAGATTATTTTAATTATTAATAAAAAATGACTATAGTGCAAAAACAGATAAATCGTCTAGATATTAGATCTTAGTGTAAGGTATTTTTGCAAATATTTTTTAATGATTGATATTTGATTGAATTTGAAATTTGAATCAAATGTATATAAGCAATTTGAATCAACAGTCAAATAATTTGTCAAAGGAATACTAGCCAATAAAAAATAAAATTATGATCGAATATATGATGATTGGGTTAAGAATTATGACATTTATATAAATTGTTGGCCTGATTTTCTTCATGAATGGTTTAAATTAATGTTTCTGATTATATCGGTAATTCAAATTCAGTAAAAAATGAAAACTTTAACTATCCGAATTGTTGTAATTTGTGTATCAAGTATAACTTTTATAAAATAATTCAATCATTGATCGCTGGCAACGAATATCAAATATTTGGACTAATTATGATGCCAGAAAAGAAATGAAATGACTTAAGTCTTATATCACATATGTATACGTCTTATTACTATCTTCAATTATCAAATATCGATCAACTCGATTCAACTGTCTTCGTGTGTTTCAGAAAACGAACGTCCGTAAAGGACACACGAGCTAAGAACAATCCCACAACTTAGCACCGGAACCGCAAAATGGCCCATCAACACCACCTCACGAATAAATCGCACCGAGTGCAACGTGCGCCACATAATTTGGTCAAAGTTTAATTAATTTTGCTCTCGTGCCCTACCCCGACCGAAGTTTTTGCAATGCGTTTCTGTGTGTGTGTGTGTCTGTGCATTCCGAAGCCGATGCGGGTGGTGGAATGCGTTTAATGTTTCGAATCGGCACCGCCACCAACGTCATCTTGCTCCACGACCACGCGATGCGGAAAAGCGATACAAAGCTTTACTGTCGGCATCTACACACTGGCATGGTGGCGTGAAAATGAGATTGATTTCCTATTGCATTCCTTTCGCTGGCGCGTGGTTTTGCGCTTTCGGTGTGGTGGATTTTTCACCACACCACACAACTGGGTGAACGTAGGTGTGTTGGGGAGCAAAATGGAGAGCACTGGCTTTTTTGTCGCTCTTTGGGACGGAGAAATCCGGTCCGTTCCGGTGAAGGAGATGCTTCTGGTTTTGGATGGTTGTTTTTATTGGCCGGTGGTTCATGAGCAGTGCTCACGTCGAGCTTTGTGGCTGCTTGTGCCCAACCGAAATGGAACAAAACTCCCTGAAAGTGATATGTAGAGTAGTGGGTTTTACACGATTGTACGCTGTAGATACGCGCGCCGGAGATGGAAACGACTGCATCTAACTGAGCGAAGAATTGCACTTTGGCAATTTAAAGTTGGTCGAAAACAATTAAAAGTTTACCACCTCGGCAATGGAGCCGACTTTGTAGGCGTGACTCGACGAGAACACTGAGAGCATCGTGTGGGAGAGGACACGTTTAATACGAATGACGTTGAATAGCTTCTACGGATAAGTTGTGCCGAAAAAGTTTGAGAAGAAAAATATTAAAATTTACATGCAACATGCAGTTCTTTGACATTTTTTATCTCAAGTTGCGCTATTAAAGGTATTTTAATGGTTTAAAAGTGATGAAAATGCAACGGTTTCAATCATTTTCAAGAATGTAACAGAGAACCACAGAGTTGAATTTGTATTTTAGCCTTTCAAGTGAAGTTCCTAGAATGGTTTTCTCCATTTTAAAAACCCTTCTCTTTGTATTTTTTTCATAGAATTTCAGAAATTAAAGAGTTTAAGAGTATGACTCTAAGTCAAGGTGATCAACGCAGACCATTTCTGCAGTTGATGTCAATAGAAATTGAGATGAAGACGAGATTTGACCTTGTACTAATGGTGTAGTATGTATCGGTGTATATGCTATGAGATTTATGTATTAGATTAACCAGCATGAGTGGGCCAAAAGGTTTTAAATTTCAATTATTCAATTTCAAAATTACTGGTTTTTCTTTTAGTCATTTTGATGTTTTGTGTTAATTTCTTAGGTTAGTTATCTCCATAAAGTGTTTATTAATATATGACTTACAAAATATGAAAAATATTACCAATTTATGCTACATAAAGGCATCGTGTTCTTTGTAGGCAGATTTGTAAAGTTAGTTAAATAATCATTCAATTTGATACAATTTTCAATCAAAATTTTCCGGTACTAATTTCTTATAATCATATCTATTACTAATAATCACATCTATTGAATATGAAATCACATGGCAAAGACAAAGAGAACACAACCTTAATTTTATTGAGCTTCTTCCACCAATCCCAGCTATCTAAACAGGCTCGTACGTCGCTTTCCAGAGGCTTCTTGCTCGACCATTGTTTGAATCCGTCTGCAGCTCACGCTCCCACATAATCGATCATTTGCAGTTTCACTTGTCTTGCTGCGGCCGGCTTCGGCACGGGAAAAGTTCACTGAACGTCGGCAAAACGGTTTGAATCGGACGGCGTTGACCTTAGCCGGGTGGGGAGATCGAAGTCGCGAGACTCGCCAGACATTGCCGGCCGGACGGATCTTTAATTAAATTCAACCACCGCTTCATCCGGAATTTAGTGTTTCGTCCGACGTGGTTCTCTTTTTTGTTTGTGCGCTCGCTTCCCGAAACGCTTCTATGTTGCTGATGCCCGGTGGCGCGATCATACGTGTTGCATCGACTTCACACATGCGCGGGAGGAGTTTCGATGATTACCCAGCAGAAATAAAGCGTTTTTTTTTTGTTTGTTTCGTTGTGGTTGCTGTCGAGTGCCCAACATTCCACTAATGCGTTCCTCACCTCTTGCGATCTTCAGTTGATCGCGTCGGCTCGAATGAACAGAGTTCTAGGCACGTTTAATGGACCGATCGCGGACGCATTGGGACGAAAAAACGGACTGATGCTACGGATGCCGTCTTGAATGGTCTCGCCTTGGAAGAAGACACCAAGCCACCGCCTTCGAGCACGGGGGTGTAATAATAGTGGTTTCGCTCATCACGGCCGCCGCAGCGTAAAACAAGACATCAGACATCATTTCAATCCGGGTGCTGAGGAAGGCCCGTAGGCGTTCGGCGTGTTGGCTGAATGTTTGCTCGAAGGACAGGGAGTGGAGCTGGCGCTCTGATTGGATATCATTTTTATGATTTGCTGTACTGATGGCACTTCCACATCTGCCCGTCGTGGGACGCGTGTGAGGCTCGACTTCTTTGCCGTCTGGAGTTAATTAGCGTTTCGCACTCGTTGTCATCTAGCTACCGAGACACCCGTTTCTTCGTTCTTGATGTTAGCCAGGTGCGCGTTGTGTTCAGATAAACTTGTTCAAAAGATTCTGAAGTCTCGGTTAGAACGCATCTAGTACACGCATTACAGTGTGGTATGCCAAACACTCCAAAGCACCTATTTGCAACCTCAGCCCGTAAATGGTGTTAACTGTTTTGTGTATCCTTTAAATTGGTCTTTGCCATGCTGATTAGAGCTGCGCTGAAAAGCGCGTAATAAGTGAGTTGTTTTTACGATGGCTTCTGTACGTGCGAGGTGTTGTACAAATTTACGAACCATATAATTTGCACCTCAAACAGGTTCTTCGGACGCATGAGGTGATACGTGAAAGTGTAGTTTTGTGTCGGTGCTTTTAACGCATCCTTTTACGTGTGCCGGGTGCATCAGCTGAATGAGGGTAACTGAACTCATTCTGATGTCTTACGTGCTCATTCTTCTTCAAGTCCACGTTGGTTGGAGATATGAGTTGAATTGAAGTTTTCTTCAAACCATACGATCGGTTTGCAAAAATGGGGTGCTCATCAGTCGAATCAGGTCAGGCCACCGCACTTTTCCGATGCCGCCAGCTGGGACTGTTGATCGAGTGGCTTGTGTTTACCCGAAGGGAGAAATTTAATAACACCCCTCGGATGCCTCGTTTTGGCATTCGATATCAAAATTGATTCCCTGCTTCTCCAATATCAATAAGAAAGGGAAAAAAAGACTACTGGTAGTAAATGATCTTCAGTAATATGTTTCAAGTGATTTTTATGTAATTATTGTTTAAACCTTTAATAGGTTAAACCTTTAATAGGGTTTTTACTTTTAACCTAGAAAGATATTTAAATAAATTTTTATCCCTATAGTGTATGTACATGTATTATCATAGAGTATATTTTGAAAATAAATTTAAATCCAAACATCACACATTAATTGTTAAGACTTATTTTGAGCAACGCCAAGTTCTTCTTTTCTTTTTGTGAAACATACTTTAATGGGATATAGAATACTTCATATAGTTCTCAAGCATTTTTGGCGATTTCTTTAGTGTGTTTTTTTACGACTTTTCAGACAAACGTCCTCCACTGTGCTTCTACCCAACGGACCAGATTCCACTGTTCCACCCTAGCAGGACGATTCTTCATTCATTTGTTGTAGGCTAATCGAGTTATAATCGCGCAAATCAATCAATGCACCAAGGAGAAAAATTAAAAGAAAATCGACCTGCTGATTAAATTAAATTTTCTCCCATCGCCTTCGTTCTTCGAGAATAGCAGCAAATTGTGCCGCTGGGCGATGGAATCAAGTTTTTTTCTTCCTCCAAAACTAGGTCAGATTGGGGTCGCAACACACCGCGGTTTCATCATCACCATCATCGCCATCATCGGAGCGACCTTTGGTTCGGACCGCGCGTGTTGATTATTCTTTGGTGTTGCCGACACGGCGCTGCAGCTATACGCTGCTCGGTCGGATGATTTAAACGGTGTTAATACATTCGGGAATCGATTTCCAATATGTGCGCCACGGGTAGATTATGGGCATTTTCTAGCACAAAGCAATATGGAAAAAGTTGCTGAAACAACGTGAAACAACGGCGGTTCGTCGCCTGCTGACTGTTGGAGTCGTTTGTTTTAATTTTTATTAAACTTATATCATGAGCGGGCATTGGATTGGGTTTTGAAAGAAATACAAATATGTTTCTTTTCATTTAACATGCTTAACATTATGATAAACCTTTTTTGATTTCTTTTTGAAAGATCCAAAGATTAAAAATGCTATATTCGATCACTTTAGCTTAACACTATACCATCAAAAATGACGTAAACGGCGGACGAAAATAGGAAGTAACGATAATGATCCGTATCGCGTTTGTGCAACAGAGAGTAATGGACAGGAACAAAAGCTATCTATTTTATCGATCGGAAAGATCTATTTTTACCCTCACCCGAAACGTAGGAAATGAGCAGTAAAACGATGGATTGTTTGTTGCAAATCGTTTAGCAAGTATGTACGGTGGTATAAACGAAGACTCGAAAGGTGAAAAAAAATCAATAAAAGCACCCAAAGCCAAAATGGAAACAATTTATTTGTGCAAAACGGCTTGCTTTCAGTGTTTTTCGGTCTGGTTCGCTTTGGTTCGCTAAAAACATCGATCTTTTCTTTTCAATCGTTCGTTCTGCGTGTCTGGAAGTGGAGTGTTTTGGGAGCCATATTTCCACGTGAACACGTGTTACCAATTATCTTGTTATTCCGAACTGCGAACTTCCTCGCAGCGGCTTTGAGCGTGGAACGATCGTAAGTTATGGATTCTTCTGAGTGCCGGCACCGGGGAAAAATGGAGTGAATTCTTTTGACGGTATATCTCGTCAGGTGATCTTCTGGTCGCAGTTGCACAAAAAGAATCTCTTCGAAGTCGTTGGACCGGATCCGCATCAATCATGGCATTTGGCACGTTCCTTTAATTCTAGCCATTTCTAACGAGGTTAACGTTTTAATAAAACGCTTCCACTGCATAGCCTACTATGTGGGTTGCCACAAGTTATTAGCCTTCCTGAACTTCGGCAGGCAGGGCCGGGATTCGTTATAATCTGCACGCCCGCGTCGATCCCTGCGCTCACCGCAGGGGAGAATGATCGCGTAACCCAATTACAGGCTTTGAATTGGAGCTAATGAGGAATCGGCGCACCGATAGGACAGTCCTGATGCCGACCCGTATCCTCTCATCGCATCTCGAGCGAACCTTTCGCGCTGCAAACAATCCCAATCGATAAGGACTAATGGGTTTTGGTGAGCTCTGGAAATGAATTTAATGGGGGAGAAAAAGCATGCAGCTGCCCAGCGAGCTTTCGACGGGAGTTAGGAAGATAGATGGGCAGCTTCCTGGCTCCCTAGGAGGAGGACCATCTGCAAAAAAGAGGTTCTATAAATCAAATCTCAATTTGCATTGCTGCTTCTGCCGCTGCTGTTTGCTACCGCTGGTCTCATTTTGGTTCTGCACCAAGCGGTGTGCACATGCTGAAGCTGAGCAATGATCTTGAAGTACGCTGCTAAGTACACGCTCCGGTACGCGTTGATCGATGATCAGGTGTTCAGGTTGCGGTGGCTAAGCTTTCAAGTGCCGCTATATTGGCAAACGGCTCCGGCAGCCGAGAACCATCTTCCAGCGCTGGTAGCGTTCAGCAGCAGCTGATTCCTTTTGATCGAATTACGCCCGGGACCGTCATCGGTAGAGAGGCGTAGAAACAAAGCTCACCAGAGTGCCCGGTAGAGCGAGGCAGGCAGGGAGAACAAAGAAAAAGATCAAGATTTGCAACACGGACCGCAGAATTAGTGCCTGCCGGTAGCTTCTGGGCGGTGGACTATTTTTAGATTCGCCACGGTAATCAAAGAGTCTAGTAGCTTTGCTGAGACGGAACTGTGCAGGAACTCTAGTAGACAACGCTACTTTCTAAAAGTTTTGGGTAAGCTATCTCTTGATTTCCCCTGATTTTGGAATGTAGGATTTCGGAAAGGAGTTTTAATCTTCAACAGATTTTTCAAGTAAAATAAAACTCTCAGAAGCGATGCCGATGATACTTGATGATGCAATATATAAGGCATGGAAGGAGAACTGCAAAAGGCGAAAGTTCTGATAAGTTCTTCAACCGTCTGTCGTGATTAGGAGTCTGACTTCCATGAATAAATGGGATAAAATTACTTTTTCACAGTTCTCAAGAATAGATTGTTCAATGCATGTCTGCTCAACAGGAATTGTGACAGTGAGCAGACATGTTTCATTTCAATTCTTATTATTAGAATTCCTACTTATCAATTCTATTAATAGTGTTTTATCCAAGTTGAAGGCATTTTTTACTATTTTTATTGTATTTAAAATATTATGTAAAAAAACTCGGCTAAATGCAATGAGACTTAAGCATTTGACTTTCAACATTTAGTGTAATAACTATTGGGGAGTATATTTTTAGTTTTCACAATTTTAATTACATTTTTATCACTCCCTAGCGTAGAAGTTCCCTCAGTGTTTTGCTTCTGTCAAAATGTTAAAACACCTTGCTAGAACTAGTAAATGGTCCAGTTATTGCATATTCCAAGCGCAAAGGGTCTTTTATTGGCATGCTGTTTCTCTAGTGAGTACTAATCTTTCTGAGCTTGTATTGCATTTTTGTCGATCTATCCTGCAAAATGCAACGGGCTACTTTACACCAGTTGCTAAAATATTTCGCCATGTCTAAATCTGATCTTCGCTATGGCTAATTCTTAAACGAATTTTCACACCAGCACATCAGGTGCGCCAAAGTCAGTATTCTATTTTCGTAAAGTTGCGGCCGTTTGCAGAAAAAAGTGAACATATAATTGCCACGATTAACAACGTACCGTGGCGAACTGTCATAAAAAAGGTTACCTCTACCGTTTTAGCAGAATCATAGCCCCGTTCACTTCAAAGAATCCCATCGTATACCCATCGCCCATGAAGGTGCCCCAACCTAACGGATCCGGTGTGTGAACTCCCGGGAAAACAATTTTACTTTCACGGTGTTTGCCGTGCTTCCCTCCATGCCCCGTGTCCCAGTGTTTGTGAGTGTGGAAATGCAGAACGCAAATTGAAAACTATCGAACGTGGCCCCACATGACCGGAAAGACGCGAACCTGTGTGAGTGACGTTCCGGTGTTGCGTTGCGGATCATTAAATAAATTGACTTTCGCTCCACGGCGGGCAGTGCGTTTTTCTCTTTGCCGACCGAACCACCCGGCATCCATCGCCAATCGCATCCGATGGGTGATGATTTATCCTTTTTTTCCTAAGTCCAGGTCCGCTACCGTAGATAACCGTTTGTGCTATTATTACTGCGCCAGACTGGGTGGAGTGTGCGATTTTTGTTGCCTCTCGCGTAGCGTTCTTTCGTTCTTCGCTGCGACTTCGATCGCCCGGTGATCGTCGTTCTGAACGTCGCAGGCGAACGATGTGATGTAATGAAGAGGGCCCCGGCTCGGGGAAGATTGTTAACCGTTTCGCGAGAAAAACAATTAGACAAAACTGTAAATCCCCCGCTTCGCGGCCGAAACGTCTCCGTGGGCAGTGAGAAGACGAAACTTATTTGTGGCTGGACGCGATTGGAAAGGATGTGAAAACGCGGAGTCCACTTTAATGGGGACTGCTTTATGAGACAAACTCTAGCGAAGGGAGGATGATAAATCATAATCTTTGCGAAGAAAAATGGAAAAATGGTCTGTCCCGCGTCAAACGATTTTAGTTGCGTAATTAGGCAGTGTGAGATTGATTTGTAGGAATAGAAAGTAGTAGCTGCTAAGCATATGGTAGTTCTGAGAGCTGTAAGGAGAAAAAGGGATTACGTTGGGCAGTGTAGATAAGTAGAGAAAAACAATAGAATAAAGAGAAAAAAAGTTTGCTGATAAATATTATAACTCACAGTTTGTAACACATTCTGGCGGAATAAGATTCAAGTTTTTATAGATTTCTATAATTTATGGATTGGATTTAGTATTGGATTTTGTGGATTTAGTAGTTTTGTAACACTAACCGTAATATGGCTTATACGACCAATAAATATAGAAGAAATTGTGATTTTTTTTGTTCATTACATATCTACGATTAAATGTAAACGAATCAATAAAACTAATTCAACAAAACTTATATTATTCGAAACCAATGTGGTATGGATATAATTTCACGAAAAAGCTGATAGCTTGGATTGGTTAGCCAATTAAATCAGAAGAATAACAGAAGTAGATTCTTATGACAGTAAATCAGGATCATAGTTCAGTAAATAGAACGTTAAATCATAGATTACAGGGAAACACTTTCTCATACAGCACATACAATATTTTTGTACGTCATTTAGTTGGGAACTCCATAAAATTTAGTCAAGAGTTAATGCTCCAAATATCGTTGAACTCATTCAACTATTGGGATTGACATTACTCAATAGGAATTAGCGCTGCTGACAGACCATTATTAGATCGAAACGTTTTCCCGTCGCCACATTCGCGACATGTTGACGAACTCAATAGGAATTAGCGCTGCTGACAGACCATTATTAGATCGAAACGTTTTCCCGTCGCCACATTCGCGACATGTTGACGAGCTTTCGAACTGGTGTAGCAACCCACTCCCGGACGTCGACTTACGACTGTGAGGCAGCTGTGACGCCCTGTACTATCCCGTTAAGCAGTCTGATCCTGGTGTGGGCTACGGTTAACGGCTTCATTACAAACCGACCGCGGCACGGAGTCACACGGGCAATTAAAAGAGAGCACATTTCCATACGTGACCCACACGTCCGGGTCTAATCCCCGCGGCACGTCGCTCCAAAACTGGTGACGTTACTGGTGACTCGCTGACCTGCCGTTTTGCACGGTGTGTGAGTGCTTTTTAAGGAACAGCGTACTGCATTGTCCGAAGCTAAATCCGTGCAGGCATTAAATGAGACCCGCGGTGGGTTGACAACCGACCGCACTGGGCAGGGGCTTTGGATTATGAGAAACGTTGGAACAGGAGAGCGTGTCGAAAGCTGGAATGAAACTGGTAGAAAGCCTCGGGACGGCACAACGGCTAATCGGGTCCGTAACTTCACGATACGTCTGAAGAAGACGCCAGCGTGGAATGAACCGCAGACCCCTTTGGGGCCAATAAGACGCCACCGGGTAGGAAGAAATATAGCACACGCTTCGCGTTGCTGCACGTCCCGGATATTTTACCCTGTGTTATGCTTTTTTTCGCTGTTGTTTGGTTTTGGTTTGTCTCGGACAATTGTTGCGCTCGTTTTTATTACTCTCCTGTTCTGGTGTGCTTTTTTCTTCTCTTCTCTCGAGCGGTCTCGAGTTGGTCCCTTTTCCGATTCCAGTGCGGCGCACATTCCTGTCCCCGACAGATGGCGCGACGTGTTTCATCAACATTAAAGTGCATCGCTATCGTGCGGCCGGGAGACGGTGTGGTGGTAGTAAAAGAAATTGCCGACATTCATTTGTCACTTTACTGACTCGCGCGCTGGATGTGAGTGAAATAACTTCATGTACCGTCCATTCTGGCGGTGCACACTGGCGGTGTTGGCCGTAAGCGAATTCTTTCTTGCTCCCCGCGACATCGGTACAACAGCGGTTCAAGCGAGTTCGAACACCGTGCCGCGGTTCTCGCTTGGAGACTATAGCCGCGGCGTGCTGCGGAGAGTGTGACCGATGGTGACATCAGGAGGACATAACCTCACCGTTGGTGACATTTATTCTTGTTTGAGTATGTGTTTGAGTGTGTGAGTGTCTGTGGTAAGCTTTTTCTTTTTCTTCGTACCGTGCATACACAAATCGAACCACAAAGGCGCGGAATGAAACACGCTTTGCAGGCAGTGTCCGTTTAAGATGTTACACTATCTTTGAATTGCGCTCAAGACGGTTTTGGAGCTGGGCGCGGTCGGTGTGGGGATGGGCACAGGTCAACAGCATATTTGTCGAGACCATTTGTTGTTCGGCGTCGGCTTTGGCTTCGGTATAGTAGCATTAAAGAAGGATGGAGCATGGTAATGCCCTCGATGTTAACGACGTTGTCATAGCCGTTGTTTGAAATTTCTAGATTAAATCTGTCATCGTCACATCGCGAGCTTGGGGCCCGGTGTCGCTATGTGGAAAGGTCGACGTCAGTTGCACAATAACAGAAGAGAATTAGGGTTTATATTCGCGTATTGTTTCAAGAACTTGTTTTCCCCATTGCTATTGATACATAATTCAACACGATAACTGAAATAATGAACGTAATACGAATAAATCGAACAAAAAATCCATCAAACAATCATTTGGAGCATGATGTTCTCGTTATAAAATAAAATTTTTAGTTTTGAATAAGTTTGTTCTATTTTAAGTAAAATGTTGTTAATTTATAAAAAATATATGAAAAAGGGATTTAATGATGTTGATGGTACATCCGAATGCTCAGTACAAAGGATATAAGTATATATAGATTTTTTTTATTTTTTTTATTTTAAGCTATACGTTTAGCATGCGAAATCGTAAAATGGTATGCCAAAAAGGAAAGAAGATAGCAAGAAATTACAACGGATTCCTCATAACCATAAGCTTAACATTATGATACAAAAAAATGACAGTAGATCATCATTAGAAACTTATAATAGATGAAAGCTTGATTTATAACAGAGCACAATAAACTATAGCACTTCAAGGATGAGAAAAACATAACTAGAAACTGAGAAGAAATGATGAAATAAGAGAAAACAGCTTAATGCCGAAAGAGAACTAGAATGCCACACATAACTAATGAGGGGAATGAGAAAATTCTTTAAAATATAGGTCAAGGTCATTCTTCTGTGTGTATTTAAAAAAAAAACTAATCTTCATATTTTAAATCATGATGCAACTAAAATTAAAAACGAACCACTTTTATGAAAACAGAAACGTACCTGGGCGCGAAAGTCATTCACAAGTAGATTTCCCGTTAGACGTTTTATTACATTTATAATCTCGAGACGACCTTTATCGATCTTACGATAGTACCGCTCTTAAGTCCGCGTCTTAGCCGTCAAATGGAAGTCTCGGTATGCTCACCTGAAAGGAGAAAAGAAAAGAAATCATTGAAAATGAGTGGAAAGTGCATTTCAGCGCTTAAAGATGCTAAGGATAGCGTAAAATGTGCAAGGCTTACATAGGGGAATGAGAAACCGACAAGTGTGAAAGAGCATCAAACGCTATCTCAGCCCGTCAGGGATAAGCGTGCGATAAATACGACCTCGGTAGGATTGCATTTGGGAGGGGCAATCGAGGGACTGCAACGGCTATCGTGGCAATTATATGCCATTCCCAGCTAAGTGGACATGGAGTTTTGGCCCTTCGCTACGTGATCGATTGAAACGATGTTTGATACCCATCTGGAGGTCCGTTCCTCCCAATGCGAGAAACTATGGAATCTTGTCTTACGAGGTGCTAATGCCACCACCTTACTTACCGCTGACAAGGCAGTAAGATGGATTAGCACGTTTGGCGTACCGGCCGGATTGCTTTCGTTCGTTCTTTGTTATCGGTTCACCATCCACCGTTACCATGGTGGTGGAGAGGCGATGAGAAATGTCAAACAAACTGTCCTACTTCCGTGCAGCAGAGGCTTTTATTTCCTTCCCGCGAATGGGGGAAGGAGAGCGAACGGGGTAACATTTTCCGCAAATCAATTCCAGTGCTAAATCAGCGGTATTAAAACGATTTATTGATTTATTGGTCGCTGCGGCACGAAGCGATTCATTGCGGTCTTCATAGGCGGCTTCCAGTTTGTTCCATATATGGCATAGTGTGTCTAATAGGCTGGGGAATGTTGATGATGATGACTACCAGCCGATGATCGTCCGCAAATAGCGGATCAAAAATGGATAATCGGCGTGGTGATTGTGGACGGAAAGAAAGACCGTTTACAGCATCTTTTCCACCTTGATTCGGTGGAACGTGTATAACTTCAACTTTGTGTAGGTTTAGTTTGTTGAATTGTTGAAAAATAAATTCAAAATATCCTTAAAATCTTAATCGAGTTGCGGAAACATAAATATCCGTAAATATCTCTGAAATGAAGATGAAAACAAAGGACATGTATAAAATATTACACATTTCAAATAATTTAAGATAAGCATCGCAGTCCATTTGAATATCGAAAAATTCCAATTAACTGAGATGCTAATGCATACATACATTTCTATACATTTTAGTATGAAGGTGCTTCTCTTTGCTCCCTTTTGCGGCCTGTTTGAGATCGGGCACCTCGATCCTCGGCCACCCGGAACCAAGCGATGGGCCTGGTTCCCATACCGCCCGGAAGAGTTTTTCCCACCGCCTTTTCGCCACGGTTTGCCACGGCTACCACCCCGGAGCCACGGCTGTGTTGTGACACGGAAAACCAGCAGCAGAACCGAACATTTGACACCTCTAGCGAAACGCGCGGTGGATTTCGTGTATAAATTTCTCCACCGCGCGCACCGTTCGCCGTGCGTCTTTTATTCGATTGTTTTTGCCCGAGTGTTTGCGTCGTTTTCGCTGTGTGCGATGTGGAAACGATGTTGCTAATTGAGCGACGACAAACCCCTCCCTGGAGCGTAGCTAATCAGCATCAGCACGCGGTGGTGTGATGTGTTCTTAATACGTTTGCTTCGGGTTTGTTCCCTTTTGCATCGGATGAGATTTTCCTTTCAAGTGGGATGATGTTCCATTTTCTCGCACCGAGAGAGAGAGAAAAAAACACGACAGTACAGCACCTCCTTTTTCGTGCAGCGTTCTCTGCGGCGAAAGAGACAGATTTCTTCACGATTAAACGAACCGCATCCAAAGTGGCCGCTCGGTCTCATTCGAATGTCTCATTACGCTGCACAATTCGGTTTGTTTGTTTGTTTGCACAGTTGATTAGTTCAGTCGGATTTGCTGTGCCTGGTTTACACACCTTCCGATCATCCTCATGCGCACAAAGCGCACAAATTACTCGTTATGGGATACGAATTTTGCCTCAGCGCTTCAGGATAATCCCTCGCGCGATTGGCGCCTGGAAGGTAGGCAATGTACGTTGCACCTTCGCAAAGTTCTCTTCTCTCCTTATCTATTTTAGTTTTTTCAAACTGCGCCGTTTTCCCTTCCTTTACTAGCGGTAGCGTTTTTTGTGTTTACTTGTTCCTCAGCAGTCCAGCAACCAGCACTGGCCTTAATCGGGTGGTTCCGATTGGAGCACGAAATTACTTTCACGCTTCCGATGTTAGCGCCGCCGTAACCCGTGTAACCATTGCAGATTGTGTAATACATGGTCCGCCGGGGCGGATGGAAAATTGCACCGCACAATCGACGGCCGCTGTTTTCCATCAGCTTTTCGCAAAACCTCGCTCGAATCGATTCGCACCCGTAGGCTAGGTGCGTGTGTTGTGCGATGATGCGTTTGTGGTTTTTTTTTCTCTTCTCTTCTCGACTGTGGTTTTTGTTAGTTTCGGCTCACAGACACGGTGCCGCTATTTTTCGGGTGCGTCGTGTGCCCATTAGGGTCGTGTGAGCATTTGCAAAAGTAATTGGTTGGCTTCGGTGCTTTTAGCGATATGGATTAGTGTTCGCTGATGAGTTCGCTGCGGTTTCGGTCGAGGGAATGTGACTGGATAGATAGCTGGTTGGTTTTTAAGAACATTGTATATTTTTCGATTTAGTTTTTTTGTGTGCAAATATTTTCACCTCACAAAAGACGGAGATGTTTGCTTTATGAAGTTTCAAAGAATATGCATTATGTAAAATACGGTCAAAATCAGAAAATCAGGATAAATGGAAAATATGTAACGCTCTTAACACTCTTAAATTCAGTAAGTAATCGAAAAAGTAGCTCGTG
>KZ068885.1:1510-21457 GCA_002091845.1 Anopheles cracens
ACTTACCAGCGCCGCTTCCTGGCCGATGACGACCGGAATGTTGCGCAAAAGTCTACAACTCTTTGCCGGAAACACCGAAAGCAGCGACCGATTCCGACAGCGCTCCTGCGGGGGCCGGTCGGACCGATTTAGTTGCTAATTTTGCTGGCCCGGTTGCCGCTGGCGTGAGCTATTTTTAGGCGAGCGGCATCTCAGCAGCGTGCTCTACACGGCGGAAAAAGTTTTATTCGCCTCGCAGCTTAACGATAACGCTTCGAAACAGGGCGCGCTAATGGGAGGGTTGTGATAACATTTCTGGCCGGTTGGGGAAGATAACCAACAATCGGTCGAAAAGTTGCACCGCGTGGGAGCTGTGCAGTGTTTAGTTTAAGCTCACTGTTGTATGAATTTAATTATTTTATAAATAATGCCATTAGATGCAAAAGGAGTGGGAAAAAAACATAAAAGCATGATGGAAGTCGATCAAAGGTATATTTTGAATTATAGGTTCATGTATGCATGTAAAAAAAACCGAAACATGTGGCTTCCAACCTACATTTGTTGAATCTATCATTTTTCCCTCAAAGTTTTGAATATTTCTTATATTTTGTTAGAACAATAATTGCATTATTCATGAACCCGAACACGATTTTCCAATCAGACACGATTTATTGATACCTTTGAAGCAATTAACCGATTCTTGTAATCAATTAACGCTTAAATCGATCTGTGAAAAGCTGGCACGCAGGCTTCACATGAAACGAATTCATCCGAAGATAATGAATGTGAGTTGTACCTTTGGCTGTTTTCATTCTTTCTTTTCCACGAAACCAAATTTTGCATAAAGTAAAAATGCCAGTTCGCTTATTATACTATTAGTATATTTTTCCAATGAGTTCCACCTTGTCAGAATAGCATCCTTTATAACGTGTCAATTGCTTCCATCGAACTATTGTTATGCTTTGTAATTGTGGTGTAATTTGTGGAATGTTAACTTGCTGGAAATGAGTTTCGTGTAGTCATACCGAAACTCCGACCTAAGCCTGGCGCACGCTCTGTCCTTGAGGATGGATACTTAAAGCAATTCGTCGACACAAAACAAGACAACAACCGTGCCGTATCCTCCCACACAAGCCGCGTGGAAAAGCACTGCCCTCCTCCTCGGTAAACAAAACATAAAACTCCATCTCGATTCATTTTTAATTAACTCTCGGTACGTTGAACTCGGGCAAACGAAGCAGGCATCCACACCAAGGCCACCCCACCAAGCATATGCCTGTGGGGGGAGGAGCCGTATTCGACGTATCGAACTGAGCGTGTACTGCTGCACGGGAAGGCGCCGATGAAAGGAAGGCTCCGTCTACTTCGCGAATCCATTATCGAGAGTGCGGCAGAATCACGTTCTCGCACATTAAGAAAATTGACGTTGCATGTTTGCTCTGCCGGTTGCTTCCTTCCGTTTTCCGTGGGTGTACAGAAAGGAAGCTTTCGCTGTGTTGTACGTTTTTCCTTGCTTGCCGCGAATGTGTTGATGTTCGATTCAGATTGTTCTGAATGAGAGCGAGAGTTTCGAAAGCGCTGCCCGAATTGAATGCTCCAAACAGTGGTTGAATATGCGATGTGAAGCTTGTTTTAAAATTAATATGATCATGAGACATGATTTTGTATTTTAAAACCAAGTTAAATTAGACAAACCTCACGGTGTGGGCTCAAAATGCCTTCCCTGTGCTTATTCGCATCGCTTTCAAACGCGTCACGCTCGAGAGAGAAGGTATCCGTCAGGAAAAATTTCATTCCGCAACGATTCCGACACATTATGCAGTGCACGCGCTCGCCTTAACGCTCAACCTCGTGGACACGGATGTACCGTGATGCACCGACACGCGGAATACAGCAATGATTGCAATTTTCATCAAAAGCAAAAGATGATTAATTGAGCGGCTGCTTCGTTCGTCTCGTTCTGCCCGCTTGCGACGCGCTATTTCCAGGCTGACGTGCGATGTGTGCCATTCCGTGTGCGCTTCTGCGGCACCGGCATTATTGCACCACTCGTGGGCCGCGAGCGTCTTACACCGCGCGGCGCGGAAATTACAACATGCCACAGGGCCAACCGACCGAACGAGCTGCCATCGTTTGAGCGCTGTAATCGCTCGCGCCAGCATCGGGATTGAGAATGCCAGGCTGGGAGTGATATATTTATTTCTTTCGTTTCGTGCCTGCCAACCATTCCGGTGTGAAGACCCGGAGCGCCCCAACCGAGGAATGCAAATAAGGTTGTGTTTTCTCGAGCGTCTCAACGCCCCGGGTGGGAGGGGTTGTGCAGTGCAATTTTTCTCGCATGACAGTGTACAAAATTGTTGGATGCTATTATGCATCGGAAGCGGCGCTTGTGCTTTTGTTGATGGTTTGCATTTATTTGCGTTCCCATTTACGCTGCTCTGGAGCGTAGTGAAAAAAGGGTGCATTAATAACACCTTTTGCAATTGAACTGTTTGCTCGATAAACGACGAAAGAATGGTTCAAGTTGTGGTGTGGCGAAATATGTCTTTTGGATGTATGCATGTAGTTGCTCATACATTTCCAAAAAAAAAGGAACGAATAATCTATGGTTAAGTTATTATCTGTTCAGTGGCCTTAAGCTGCACAGTTGAATTAGTTTTCGTTCAAAGTATTTTCCTCCTCACTATCTTAGATGTACAAATAACCATGCGTCTCCATTTCGAAGTAAAGCAGAATGGAGACGCCTGGTTGTTTGTTACAAAGAAACGAATGGCACGATTTTCCACTCTTTAAACACATTGTCAATCGAATTCGTAGTGCAAACTTCGCTATCCAAGAGTAACTTGATTCTCGTTTCTCACTCACTCTCAGTGCAGAAAACGGAAAAAGCAATAGAAAGTAGAAAAATGAAACTCTCGTCGTTCTCTTCGCCGTACTCATTATTACACGCGTACACGCGACAAGGACATTATTTTGATTTTAAACCCGATTATAGTGTTGAATAAAGACTCGAAAGTTCCAAAAAAATAAAAGAAGATCTCATAATATTTCCTATTTAAAAAAAATGTTATCAAAGGTTTTCATTGTGCAGCAATATAAATGGAAAATCGGTCGAAAAATTTGCATCGATACTCTGACATTCCCGCGATCCAGTAAAATCCCACTATTATATATTAGCAACCCATCGAACCGTCGCTGTTTGCTCGCCAGAGAAAGAACAGACCCGCTCAACATAGCATGAAATCCTGCATCGTACCCGCACAAGCGAAAAATTTCGATCGCTGCATCCGTAGCTTTCAGGCAAGCATCGCAACAAAAGCAGTACAAATAAAGAACACCACGCGATCGGTATTATTCCGCGCGGCATCAAACCAAGAAATGGCGCCAACGCACCGAAGTAGAATGAACAATGTGAATAAATTTTCATCAGCAACCAACCAGCGCCAGCGCCGGCAAAGCGTGTGGTTCTTTTTCCTCCTGCGCTCGGCAAGAAACACAGCGGACATGCTTAGCGTTTCGCCTTCCCCGGGCTTCACATTACGAGCGCACTCGCGAAAACGCCAATCATATTTCCACTGTCTGGTTCTCTCGGGAGAATGCGTAAATATTTGCAATATCCGATTACGATGAATAATAAAGCGCACGGCGGTAGTAAGAAAGCGCGCGAGCGAGTCGCCAGAAATGTTTTGCCAGATGCGAAAGATACCGCGCATACCCGTACGGGCTCACACGGGCACTGGTGACGAGAAGTTTAGCAAATGGTTGCGAGAATAGAACGGTAATGATAAAACCGAAAAGAAACGGCATAAACTCCGAACGGGCGCGGTGGCTTCCAATCACATCGATATCTGTAAATATTTTTCAGGCGCGTTGGATTACGGTCGGATTACTTTGTAGAGTAAACACTCTTCATTTGCATTTTGCTGGTACGTTGTCAAGGAATGGCTTCTTCACGTCATAGCACCGGGAAAGCAATCCAGTTTCGTTAAAGCCATTTTATTGTTGAAACAGTGAATAATTACCCTTGCAGAGGCTGCTAAACTTTGCCACAAATTCCGCAAAACTCACTCACGGCCACATTCGTCTGTTCACCTTGACCGAGCGCAAAATGGAGCACTGGATTCCGCTCCGTACAAGCAAGCATACATTTCACCGCATAAAGAAGATCTGTCCAATTTCGTTTCTTTCTTTTTGAATATCTCCTGCCTTCCTTCCGTAACCTGTCATGAATATTTATAGCGCACTGTAGTGCGGAATCGGGTCGCACTCTATTCAGCACCAGCAACAATGTCGTAAAGTGGAACCACCGGCATGATCCACTTCGCTTTCCGCTGCTAGAATAGTGCTCCTCCCATTGGTTTTGGCAGATGCAGATGCCCGTGCTACCGTTCGCTGCGACTGTCTCTTTCGCTTCCTTCTGCCGCGTTACTTTCCACTGCAATGCAATGCGTGTAACGTGCTCCTCCGCATCGGAACATGTATCATTCGGTCGATCGGAATGAATCTTTAAAATATGTTCCAAATGCTTTCACCCCTGCAAGAGTGATTGCAGGCGAGGGATCATTTTTCTAGCCGAACTGTTGAACCCAACGCAACCACAACATGTGGGACTACAATGACTTACTTTTGGGGGGTATAGCTGCATCGTGGGTACAGTTGTTTTTTTCTCATCAATACGATCGATGTCGATACTACAAGTAAGCTGCTTTACTGCCAGAAGGAAATGATTCTTTTGATAACCTCAAACAAAACGCCCTTACAATCAACTGAATCGTAATGGCTGAATGTATGCACAACACTTATCGGACCTTTTTAAAACAACAATTGTTCGGTATAATCCTACAAAAGGATTCATCGAACGTAACAGTATCACACTTCGACCAAACCAGCCAACTCTGGAGAACAATTTAACATGTGTTTAAGTAAAAGAAAAAAGAAAAACCGAAATATCGCACTTTGAAGCACCGGCAAGTCTTCCTGAGTCGGTAGTAAGAAAGCGCGCGAGCGAGTCGCCAGAAATGTTTTGCCAGATGCGAAAGATACCGCGCATACCCGTACGGGCTCACACGGGCACTGGTGACGAGAAGTTTAGCAAATGGTTGCGAGAATAGAACGGTAATGATAAAACCGAAAAGAAACGGCATAAACTCCGAACGGGCGCGGTGGCTTCCAATCACATCGATATCTGTAAATATTTTTCAGGCGCGTTGGATTACGGTCGGATTACTTTGTAGAGTAAACACTCTTCATTTGCATTTTGCTGGTACGTTGTCAAGGAAACAATTTAACATGTGTTTAAGTAAAAGAAAAAAGAAAAACCGAAATATCGCACTTTGAAGCACCGGCAAGTCTTCCTGAGACTGAGTGTCTTCAACTATTGATAACCACCAATACCTACGCACCGCTCTGCCACATGTAATCGTTGCCGAAGTCGGAACATTTTTGTTTATTCGAAGAAAAGGGCCACATGAGCCTATTCGCTGAAGTTATTTTTGCAGGGGGAAAATTCCAGCAAATCCCCCGAAGCGATAAGCTAAACAGCATCCGCAGCATCTACCCAAAAGCAGCTTACGCAGGAGGGCAAGGTCTGTTTTTTTGAGGCTTCCAACGGATCACCAATTTAGAGCCGGAGCGTTGGGCAGAGGCAGGAGTGACTTGAGAGCACATTGCGGTATCCGTCCTTCTAGGTACGGAAGATAATTCGCTGCAAATTAAGTGTCGGTATAGGCAAAATATTCTGAGAAATGTTTTCGGAAAAATACTCATCGAAGTCGATTCAACCACTTCGTAGGAAAATCTCAATCAATCAAAAATTCTTGTTTTCATTCTTATTTGAAACGATTTGTTTTCCAGTTGAGTGAAACATTGTGTTATCCTGCTTTGGTATTATCAAAAGCTAATTTTGACAACTAGGTTTAAAAAAGAACAATTGTTTTTTCAGGACGTTTAAGAATCCACTTCAAGTTCTCGTAAAGAGATCTGTAAGCGTTACAAAACTCGGTGTGAGAACATTTCTTTCACATCTCCAGCTGCAATGTTACACGTGAGACAGGCACGTTGCACACAATTTGTAACGCACGGTCGCAAATATCCCTTCCGGATGCGTGACAAACCCTCCACTCACTAGTCAACGCTTTTTTCCCACGAATACCGGCCAGCAGGATGAAACGCAACAATTCACTCGCTCGCTATCGTACGTGGGGCGTTCCACCTGCCGATAGCAGCAGCGCCACGATGCTGTGACTTTGCTGCTTTGAAACCATATGCATGCGGTCCCCGGGCCCTCGCAAAAACCCCCGGAAAAGCCAACCGCAAAACCCGTAAGCGCTCGTGACAACAATCAACGCTGACACGAGAGCGCCGCGTTTTGCGGGAGAGCCAAATCCAACGCGCGCGTGTGTGCACCGGTCGCCGCCCGTAATCAACTGGGCAAGCATGCGGCGATGATTTTGTGATGAATTTGTACATCAGCCACAGCCGCGGGGAAAGAGCGTTTTTCATTTTCCAGTGCGCCCCCTCCCTCCCGGTCAAACATATTACTTTTTCCCTCATCCGCACGCTTCACGCGCGCTTGCAACTCGTGCCCGTGTGCTCGAGCCGGGCACCGTAAAAGTAATATTGCATCGTTCCGTACTATGTCATTCATATATGCAGCGTAATGGCACCGTTGAGACCATTACTATCAAGACATTACAAGCGGCGTGGGTTCGCGGTACGGTTGGCACGGAATGTGTTCATCCACCGCGATGGCTGAGGGATGTGCAATTGTGCACCGCGTCGCCTCCTTCAGACAGCGTGGAAGTGGCCGGGTGGCTACACACCACACTCGTAAGCCTTCGGGGTGAAGTAGTTTAATCTGCTTCCCGTGGAATTGGATGCTTGCGTAAATTGAAGTGACATTCGGAATGAGTGTGTCTAGCTGGTTGCCACGTGCGGGTAAGCTGGTGCGCTTCCACGGCCGCACTTATTACAACCACCGTTCCGTGACCATTATTGGACAACGGTTCGCTGTTGAGCATTCCTAAGCGAGCGGGGTTTAATAGGATTATGAAGGTAAACCCGAGAATTTCGTCCGGTACCAGTGGGGTTTCATTTGTTAAACATGGGCTAGTTCTATTTAAAAATGAGACGACACGTTTAAAATGTAGCTACTTACCTTCTTATTAAATACATTCCTTCCAAATGACACTTTAATTGAACATTTTTTGTTCCTATATTACTTCAAAATAAAGATAATGCAAACTCTGGTGTGACCAGCCCACTGTGCGATTTGTCCAATGGTCGTCCCATTTGGGATTTTGACAGCTGTCAGCCTGTTTATCGCCACCGGACGGCATGAATATTGCTCGAATACTTTTTGGTAAATCTTCCTAACACTTGATATTTTATATTAAAAGGGTGTAACAACAATTTATACTAATGTAGAAAAGCTTTTTAAATACCTTGGGGAAAAAATGTTGGAATTAATTTGAAATATTCATTATCTTTTCAAATACGAGCCACCACCTAATCGGATTTGCTTTCACACATTTTTATTATTCAGATAAATGCAGAAAAAAACATAAACAATAACCTGAATAACAACTACATTTTCTATGTAACTCTCAGTAGGAAGATTCAAAACTTCGACCCTTTATCCGGTTACTGATGGTCGTTTTGCATTATGACTTCCTGCCGTCCATTTCAAACGCAATTATTCCCATCCAAACATCCGCTGCTCTTACTGGCAGACGGGGGGGGGGGGGGGGGGGGGGGGGGGGGGGTAATGTCGCAATCGACAAATACTTCCGCCTGGCGCAGCGGTAGTAAAGCGCTAGACAAAGCAGCACCGAAAGCGGGGGGAAAAAACGCACACACCCCAAACAAGGCAGTTTCCAAATGGACAGACAATAATGGCGACGGCGCACTCTCGAGGTGAGTGGTTGACGCGCGGAAAGGTCGGATAAAAAATCGAACTTTTGTGCCGGTAGACCGGTTGCTGGTTGTTTATTCGATAAATCTTGCGTGAGCGAAGCATATTGAAGTGCTGTGTTTCGGCGAAGGAATGGTTCCGCTGCAGCCGCGCGCCAAGAAGAAGGTAGAAGCGAGAGCTGCAGTGTGGGAAAACGGAAAAAACCCAATACAGCTTTCTCTCTCCATCGTGCTGGCCGCTGCCGCCGCACGGTGTGGTTATTTGTTTTGTCTCCCATCCGATTGACCTTATCGTCTATTGTTGGTCGATTGGGGTGGGTCTAGGGAGAAAGAGGAGGAAAGAATGAGAGAGAAAAGGAGCGAAAAAAGCAACAGACAAACGATACCTTCCAGGACGGGAAGCAATCATGTTCAATATCGCGCGATCCGTTCCGCGGCTGGCTGTGCTGGCGCGCGCGGCCATCGCAAATGGGTGTCTCATTTTTCAAGCGGCGGCGCTCGACCGGAAGGCAACACTGATGAAAGTTGCCCCCGGTAAAGCGCGCGCGCACCGGCTGCCAATTGATTTGCAGATGGTATCAATCGCCGGCCCCGGGCTTTCACCGCCCGCAATCGGAAGCAATTGCAATCTATTGGTAGATAAATTATTTGCTATCCAAAATAGCGACCGATACGTTATCGAATGGGGCGCTGGCTGATCCGTTGCGATGGCGAAGCGTCCGGTGCGAGGGGGCAACCAGGGCCAGGGCCACGGCCGAGAACAAGTGAAATATGATTTCGAGGGGAGAGCGATCGCTTCGGCCATTTTTATTACAGAGTGGCTCCCGGCCACGGCCCCAAACGTCAAACCAAGCGCGGTGCGGTCATGCCGATTTCCATCGTGTTCTGGCTCGTGGCCTTTTTATTTCTCCCGGTTTTTGTGCCCACGCAGAACGCTAGCTCTCTCCAATAAAGCTTGCATTTTGATTTACGAGCACGGAGGAGCCGGCTGTCAGTGCTGTTGGACAAGAAGCCGCCCGCGGAACGGAGCGTACTGTATTTTTGTTTTCGCCGAAAATACCATTTCCCCCGCGTAACCAACCTACACCGGTCGGAACCTTTCGCTTTTGTTTCGATCCGAACCGAATTCGCAAATTTGGCTACCTATTCTTAGTGGTCGGAGAGGGGGAGCGTGTTTTCATTTTATTACAACGTGCACGTGAATAAATCAATAAACGAAAATTGCCATTTAAAGGCGCATCGGCGTTTCGTAGCCGTAGAAACGGTGTGCGCGCGAGCGCTAACGCCAGCAGGAAGAAATTGAGGTTGTTCGTTCTATTTTAAGGCTCGACTACTAGCATTGTTGAGCATTATACCTTTATGTATTACTCAAAGAGAAACTTTCTTCAGATTTGGTTGTGCTGCTGCTGAAAGCTTTTTGACTTGAGGGTTGTTCAGAGATGTTCAACCATTTCTATTTATTTTCATTCATTTATCTCACTATTTCGAATATTTTTGATTATTTATTGAGCCCTGAAGGTGCTTATTTTGCATTTATCTATTTAAATTCGTTTTTATATTATTTTTTTTATAATATGCCTATGCTCAGCCGCACTGCATTATGTTCTGAGCCACCCATAAAGCATAGCCCAGCAATCGCCGTGTCCAACGATCCAAAACCAAACAACAACACTTTAAAGTCCACAAAATTGACCATTTCAGGTGTTTTCGCCATAAACTATTTATGCCTTTGCCTTTTCTTAACCATTTTTTTTTTCTCTCACACCACCACCATGGAGACGCATGGAGACGCCCGGTGTTTTACGAGCTCAAACTTGCCCTGAAGCTTAACCAACAAAACCAAGGATATCGCCCCGGGCGGGGATATTTCACGTCGCACAAAATTTTGTGTCGAAAAAACCAGTTACTAACTCCCCCTCCCCTCCTCCTCTCACTCCCAATACTATCATCAAACTCGAGCGCCAGCAAATCACAATCAACGCTAACGCGAAGTCACGCAGGAGACCCCCCCTTCAGGAGGCGGCGCGATGGTGCAAAATTTATTTATACTTAGCGCGTGTAATACCCCATCTGATGCCTTGTTCATTTGATCGCGATACTGTGAAATTTCTCACCAAACTTAGTCGCCGAGCGAGGGGAGTCCGTGGCGGTCGGTTCATCGTAAAATATTGCCCTCCTCTCTCTCTCTTGCTCGTACACCCATTCCGCGCTTTCTTCCCGGTGCGCGGCGCCGCGGTGATGTTTTATTTGACCAAAAAGTGATAAATTCGAGCCCGATTTGGCGTGCGAGAGAAAAAGAAAACCGGGTGCCCCATCGGGGCACTGATCAACCTCAACCTCATTGTCACGGTACGCGGGGCCATACATTACGCGGGCCCGGCGATGGTGCACCAGCCCGGGCAACAATGGCTTCCTCCTGGTGGTGGTGGTGCCCCGAAACATGCCGGTTGTGTGTCTGTTTCCATGTGCGTTTTTTGTCTCTCTCTCCTCCTCCCCAAAACTGAAGTGAGTATTATCGCTGAAAAACGGCTTCCCGGTGCCACCGCGAGTGCCACCGAAATTGAACCTCAAAACCGCTCCACCGACCCGGGAGAAGTCAATTTAAAGCCCATGAATGTGAAAGATTTACGGCCCTTGAAGAGGGTTTCCAGTCCCACCGCTCGTTCGTACCGGCACCACAGCGCGCTGTGACTTTTGGTGCACAATCTTTCGGTTTTACGACACGCGCGAACGGCAGAATCAATACCACCCAAAATGGGCGCTTTTCTAATGCTTGAGACGGCACAGCACAGCACAGCGATCGCGCGTGGTCAACAGTTTGTGTCTGCTGTGTTTACGGTACGTTACAAGGTGCTTTATTTGCATCCGGCGGCGAAGCGTTCCCGAAGAAAGCCTCATAAACGCCGCGCTCGCTTTGGACTCGAAAAGCAGCAACAAATCACTACCACAAAACACTCAATCGCTGTGGTCGGTTTTCTTTTATCGCTGGATCGGTTTTTCACACATAAACCAACGCGACGGTTGGTTTTTGTTCGTATTGGATCAATATTTTCACAATGGCCGCCGGCAAGGGTGAGCATAAAAATATTGATGATGCGGTACCGACATGTCCCGGGGCGTGTGTTCGTCTGTGAGCTGATGTGGCTTCAGAAGCGGTGTAAATATTACGTTCAATGCAGCGTCAAATATAGCGCTGTAAAATGAGATCTCATTCGGTGGAAGTAGATTTATGGACGATAAACGGTTTAAAAAAGCATTCATTTTTTCGGAAAAAAAGCGAAATCTATACTAAAATTTTCGTTAGGATATTTTTCACAGGCTTCTAGAATTGAATGGGATCCATTTTTAAATGGTTGCATACATTCTGCCCGGCCCGGGCACTACAATTGTACGTAGCGGGCGGGAGTGTATCGATGTTCGGAGTTAGGCACGAGCTGCCTGCTCGTGCCTAACAAGCAAGCGGTTGAGGGTGTGCAGCAGGGCTGCACGGCAACGACAGCAATTTAAGCACACGGTACCGGTTCCACCGTGCAGCTGGTGAAAATTCCTGTCGTCGTACGTAACGGGGACGCTTTCCGCCGCTCGTGCTGTTCGCTGACAGCACCCGTTGGGGGAATTGTCACCGGGGTACGTTGTTGAGTGCGTCATTTATACTTTAGAATTGTGTTGGAAGGCGGATGGGCGTCGGATGGGGATGGAAGTGCATGTAAAATGAGCGAATGAAGTTTTCAACCAGCACAAATCGAAGTAGTTTGGAATGTATTCTATTGAAGGTGTATTTTTTTATTATGAGCACAATTATTTGAGAGTGTAGTGTGGTAATCTGTGATAAAAAGGAATGAACGAAAGAAAGGAATGAACGAACATTAAAAAAATAACAAAATGATATTTAAAGAGATGGTCTCTTTCAAACTTTTCAAACAGTAAAAATAGTACATTATTAGACATGACGTGCCACACGTCTTAAGAACCTTAAATCCTCTCTTTCTTGTCAAGATGTTTTGAATAACTTTTTGAGCTTTTTTTCATTTTACACCAGTCAGGATCAAAATTGTTGATCATAGCCAACTAATAATTCAATGTTTATATAAAAAAACGAATAAATCAATATAACACAGCCATTCTTTATAACAAATATGACAAAAAGAAGGTTCTCGCCACCTAAAGCAGAACATGAACTTGCCAATGTAAAAAACCTACTGGCTCGAAATAGTTGATTGGTTTTTTTGCCCATATGAAATATGTCTTTATCTATCAATTCATTGCATTAAAAAAAAAAAACAATTTATTTTTTTAAAATAATTTTGCTTTAATACAGGAACAAATCCCTGAACACCTATGGTCACTGGCTTCATTTTAAAGTGAATTAATTTCATGTACTACAAATGGCCTGCATTTATCAACAAACTAAACCCTGCAGTAAATAACGGAGCAAACCAGCAATAAAAAATAAAAACTTTATCTTAAACGATCGTCGGTGTGGCTTCCCATCCGCACTTTCTGCAGACGATAAATTACGCTCCCACCCCAGGAAGAAAAACGCAAAACACCACTACAACGCCTAGCATCGCTTCACCATCTAACCACACCGAAATGAGCATTGCGGATGGTGCCGAAGCGTTTTGCAAAACCCTCCCCCACCCGAATGCACCACTCGGGTGCAAAAGTTCCGGAGCGCCACTATTTCGATGCATTCTGCGGTTGCGGTATCACTGCTAAAGTTGTCGAAAATTACTCCCCCTCTCGACGGTCGGGGCGCACGTGCAAACACACTTCACCAAACACACCGCACACGGCACACAGCAGGGCACGTGTGCTGACTTAGAGCGCCGTGTGGGAGAGAGAGAGCTCCACCCTATCCTGAATAGTGGCGTCGGAACATCATCCGATAATTTCCGGTGGTTTTCGGATTTTCGGAACGGTAATTAAGGCAAATTTTACTTCACCCCAACACACACACACACACACACGCGCGCGGGCGCACTCTAATGAACCGAACCAGGTCCAGAGCGGGCTTACAGGCGGCTTTGCACCCAATGACGAAACGGCTGGATAAATATTGCTCCATCATTAAATATTCGTTTCGCATTCGCCGAAAACCGCAACCGAGAAACGTTTCGGCGGCAAGATCCGCTTCGCCCGTGCCTGGTCGAGGCAGGCGAACCAGCTGGTCGGGACAATGATTTTCATTAGCAACAACCTGGCTCCCGCGGCCCAACCGAGCGTTGACTTGCGCTTGCGGCCCGATCGATCGGGCCAAATGTACGCGCGTGCCGTTGCTGTACGGCTGTGACATCGAATAAATGCCATCTAATTTATGGCCACCTCACGGGTACGCCACGGTCTGCAGTATCGGTTCGGTGGCCGCGGCGTGCCACAGAAAGGCAAAAAGCCCCGCGCCCAAGGAGTCGATCGGACGACACAAAACAAAGCAAAACAAAAATACAAATCGTCACAGTTGTAGCCGCGGCGCGGGCCAGTTGCGTAAAGCTTCGCGCGACCGTGTCTAATTTATTAACCGTATCATGTACCACGAATCAAGCACAACCGGAAAATGGCACTTGCGGGTGGCACCGGCCGGGTGAACTTTCGAGCCAGCGGGTGCCTGCTGGTGCGGTCGGCTCGCGCTGTCATCATAAATTGCTTCATAAGTCCAACCCCTGACCGGGGGACGCTCGGAGGCGTAAGCTGTCTTTTTCTGCGGCCCGTTCGAGCGAATCCATTGCACGGATGCCTCCGTCTCGGTTACATAAATTTTCCACCGTAGCGCACAGGACATGGTAATACGTTGATAATTTGACAAGCGCGCTTTGCTGGGTAACTCAATACGGTGAGATTATTGCTTCATTGGATCGATGCACACCGTGGGGCGCCGGCTGGAGATGGTTGATACACTTTCAGTTCGGGTAGATATCGCTTTAAATCATCCGCAAATCGCTTGTAAAGGCTCTCGGAATCGGGTTGTTTGATGCGTCCGATCTTACCGATGCGTAATAACACTGATCGCAGCTTGGGACGTGTTACGGAAATTTGTAATTTACATAATTAAGTGAAGATGAAGCAGCTGCATATTGATGCGATAGATCTAGAAGTGTGAAATTGCTCTTACACATGAATAAACTAAAGATAGTGCTGGCTGAGTGACGCAGAGCATATCATTATATTGAAAACACGAGGAAAGTGTGTAATGATGTTACGCTTGATTCATGGGCTTAAGAATCTTTTTCTTCAAGAATTCAAAATGTCCTAAAGAGTTGAATAACAGGTTTACTACAGCAGGATACTCTTTAAATGCGCGATGGTCTTTCAGTCGGAATCGGAACATTCGATTAAATTGGCGACACCATTGCAAATTCAATTAATTTTTCTGTCTTTAAATATATTTAATTTAAATTTCACTTCCAACAAAACAGACTTCTTGATTTCTTTGTGTTTTCCAAAATGAGTAGTTTGGGGAAAAAACTAGATGGTTCTGAACATTTTTGCAGATTTCACCTGAAGGCGCAGGCTCCAGCAGAGCACATGTTTGAAGAGGAAGTGATTGATATCTTTAATCCTAAAAAAGATCCTTAACAAGTCCTCATGAATGATCAAAAATTGCTAGAAAAAAATATGAATAATATTTAAAATATCTTCATTGCGATATAGGTGGCTTTTCTGCTTATTTTATACATCTTTTAACTTTGAGATTTGAAGAACGTAATTGGTATGTAATACAAGTATTTTATTTGCTGTTCTATATCTTGTTGCTGGAATTTATAATCGATGCAGTGGTTGTTGTGACTTTTATTTTAATCCGCATGCCTTGTACATGTAAATTTTAGCTTTAAATCCTGTCTGATTCTAGGGCTTGTTGCCTTCATTAAAGAACTGCTTGTCACAATAATAAAATTGAAATAAAAAGTCAATCCTCGAACAATACATCACCACCTGCATCGCTATCCGCGCTTTTAGTACACTATCAACGGTTTAAAACATTCCTCCAATCGGTACTTCTCACCATCGCCGACGCTCCCCAAGACAAACAGGCCCCAATTAGACGTGCCGGTTGCACTTTTCTTTTCTCTAAATTGGACGCTAAAACATTAATTGCACCTCGCAAAAGATTAACAGCAGCTTCACAGTTTGGTGCGCCGATAAAACACGCCGACGTCCGCCCGTCCACCAACACAAATAGACGATCGCAAAACGCTGCGTGAATCAAGCAAAGCCCACACCGAAGAGAAACCGAACTCCCGGGGCCGATTTCCCGGGTAACCGGTCCCGTATATCAAACCCGGCCGCAGAAGAAGAAAAATCTCACACGTTCTGCAAATAAACAAACTAATTAAAAGCATATTGTCACCGGCGAAAGGCCCGGGTTTTTGGCTCGCATTTTTCACCACAACGACGCCACGCCATGGCCACGGGTGGGTCACGAAAGCCGCGCCAGGATAATGGGAGGTCGGATGCAATAAAACGCCCCTCCCTAAATTATACCAGTTCTCTAAGCCCAACCGCCTATACTGTTACGGACGGGCGTGCGTTGATGCTATCGGAGGATTTCGTTGCTGTTTGTGTCGTTTTTTCTTTCGTTTGCTTTACGACTGTCATTTCAAACCGAGCCAATCCTTTCGCTGCGTGAGCCACAGCGAACCCCCTGGCTTCGCGAATGTGATGGTGTTTAGAGTGGGTGGGGACTGGGAACGACCTAATTTTAAACACCTCCCGACCAAGCCCCAAAATTAACCGGCTGGGTGTTGTGTGCTTTTTTCGCGTTTTTCCTTCCGTGCAAGCAACCGGGAGCGATATTGAAAATGGGGCCCCTCAGGCACAAAAGCACACTCATTCGTTATGAGGTCATGAAAAATAGGGCTCACCTCCGGGTTCACCTCCCGAGGAGGCTGCTATTTGGGCGTTGAAGTTTAATGCTCGACTCGGTACACACTCACACGCACACACACGTGCGCGTACTCACGGTAGTCAAATTTTCGCCAATCCCATCCACACTCCACTGCTGTGTGTGCGTGTGTCACGGGGGGTAATTAATGCCACTCAACACGTTGCCGGTATAAATCTCACGAGAGAATTTACGACGCCGCTCGAGGTCGTTGCTGGGGCCGCGAAAAGCCAGCCCCAGTCGAGCAGTTTATTGGTTGCGCGCGCGTTCTTCGCTATTCTCGCCCGTGCCGGGTGCGATTCACGCTCTAAATAAGCTCCTTTGTCAAACAAAGTGGTGGACCATTAATGCAATCTGTTTGTCTGGTGCACCACCAGTTCGTCCGCCGCCTGACAGGACATCATAAAACAGGCGAACGAAAGGACCAATGCCCCCCGGGGGCGAGGGCTGAGAATATAACGAAAGTTGTTGCTAAGGTCGTGTTTGAAGCGCCGTAGGGCAGAATGTTTAAAAATAGCCTTCTGCCTCAATTAATCGCATTCCGGCCCGACTGGCTGCAACGGACACATTGCAAGGTAGCCTATGGTTGCTAAATATGCCCTCCGGCTAAAGCTGCCAGATTCATCTCTACACTTATTTTAAAATAAATCAAAACGCATTCAAATCGCCTTATGCCGTATGCGCCCCGAAACAGAGCGAACAAGCTCAACTTTAAACGCAATTGTATCTGGTTTGTGAGCCTGTTAAAGATGATAAATGCGCGCACCGTCGAGCGCCTTCTCGATCACCACGTGCGCTTTGGCAGACCGTCTAACCGTCTCTTCGTTATGTTATGTTTTCCCATGCTTCACGTGCAACACTTGGCGACGAGAAAGGAAAATTTATAGGCCGCTCCACTGATAAGTGGATGATGAAAAATGGTTTTTCTGGCCGGCTCGCCCTCCTTTAGGGAAGGCCAATGCTAGTGGCTATAGTACGCATCCGATTGCAACGTATTTTCTCGCATCACTCTTTTTGGTTTTCTACACCTAGTGACCCTAGAGGGAGGTTTCCGGAAAGTCACCAAGACCCTAGAGGGAGGTTTTCCGGAAAGGCACGTGAAGTGGGTGCGAGAAAAAAAAACACACAAAACGCCACCCGATAAACTGATCGCGCTGTCAATATTTCTACCCACCCCGTGGGAAGGAACCGCGGACAGCGGTTTAATAACCATAGCTTTGTGGTGAAATTGTTCACCCACAGCACCTCCAACAGCAACGATAACCCCCCGGAAAAGCCTTTCCCGAGCCAGGTTTGTACTTTGGCACCCCAAGCGGACGGGTTTTATCATGCCAAATGACCCGGAAGATATCGTCGGAAGTGTGAATTTGCGGTAAAACGGAGGTGAAACCCACCGCACGCCCGCGCCTTTTTACTTTCCCGAGCGGAGCATAACTAATTCGCATTGGCGAACGGCCGAAGCGTTCGATCGTTATGCCGTCGCTTTCTTCGCGAAACAAAAGGGGGCTGGCAGCGAACGGTGTTTCGGCGGGGGAGATTACCACCGAGCTGGGAGGGAAAGAAATTGACGCTCGGCTGCACCGTGAAGTGAGGGCGCGCGAAGGTGCGTGAAATCGGCAATCAATTTATGTTTCGATGCATTAATTAGCCGGGCTTGATTTGAATTACGCTTCAGCTGAGTTGACAAAGAGTTTCACGTGGAAACTATTGAATTTCGGTGCATTCAAGGCCGATTTAAGGAGCTTACTAACCACAACAACCAGTGGCGAGTAAATTAAAAACGCCCCGTGTGGGTGTTTGTGCGGCCATATTTGCATAATCATTAGAATTTGCATAGTTACGCTTACTTTACAATCAAAGTTGTATGGAAAAATGGCATTTATGCGCTATTTTTATAAGGATTTATTAACAAATCATACACAAAAGTGATAACTTACAATGATATTTACATAAAAGTTGTAAACAAAACGGCTTACACCGACAGACGCTGTCACCGCACCAAACGTCAAAAGGATTCGTCGGCAATCAGTGTCAGCGATAGTGAGCGAGAAAGATAGGGGTAAGACAAAAGTTGTATAAAAGGACGAAAATTGCGTGCAACTGGCCTTTTTGGAAAATTCGGAATAAGCGCAAGACTGAGTTTTTGGCCCTCGTATAAAAGCCTAAAAACCTATCTGCCATTTTACACGCGTTTTATTTACCATAGATTTTGTACTAAAACTGAGTGTTTATCAAATAGTTGATTCAAAAAATTGTACTAAGAAAGCAAAGATCACTTTTTATGGTCTCAACAATCCTCATCGACCGAACGTATTATAGCAACTTCGTTTGATCATTCATCAAAACATGTAATATAATTATAAATCGAATATAAATCAATATTTTTTTAAGTATCATTTCATCAAAATTTACTTGAGAACTCTTTCAATCCATTGTTAGAATCGTTTCGAAAACCTGCTTGTATCACTCGTTTTTTTTTTGAGAAATTATTTCAAACAGATCATATCCAAGAACCACACTAAGCTCAACGACTCACCCTACTCCAACTATCACTCCAAATTGCCACCCTCCCTAAAACTTTCCTTCCACCTTTCAACCAACGCCCCCGATCGCCTTTCAACCCACCCACCGGTTTCGCCGTTTGCCGAAAATGAAACCACTCTAGATGCCACGCGCCCCAGCGCCTACCGACGGTAATCTGATTAAAATTCATGATGGCTTAGATTACACGTGGTACATCATAAAAATTGCACACCACACCTCGTCGAGCGGCGTTTTCCTCCCGCCGCCCCGTGTCATACGCCCAGGAATAGTGTGTTAGTTTGCCCACCGTGGAAAAGCGTGCGAAACGGGGAAAGCAGGCCAGCCGTATCGCCATCTATCCATCCATTTCGCCCACGCAGGAAGCCCGGGAGGAAAAATTGCCTCGGCCTCGGCAAACTACCGCTCTGCTGCCGCTCATATATCACGTTAATAACCTCATAAAAAGTGAACCAAATAACTTATCAGCAAAACTATGCCGCTTTGCTTTTGCTCTTCGGCATGCTGTGTGCGGCTGGTGCCGGGCGCCCGGCTTTCCCGTTTCCTTTTCCACCTTTAATCCTTCCCAGGCTGCGCGAGTCCTCGGGCCTTACGTCCAACTGACGTGGGAGCAATGGAGCCACTGACGAAAAAGCCGTCGCTTTTCCCTTCCATTCGGAGCCGTGGGTTGGGGAAGGTTCGTAATGGTCGGATTTTTCATCGTTCGTACGAATCCAATTTGGATCCTGGCCCGGTGATGAGCCACCAGGCCGACATGGGTGGGATGGGGATGTGAGGATGAAAATTGCTCCCAAAAGCGGCTGCACGAAAGACGCTCGCGGGCAAGCCAAAAAGTCAAGCACAGGGCGAACGGTAAGGTGTTGCAAAATTTAGTTCATTAAATCCATTTAATGGCATTTTAAATCGCCCATTACCGGTGGAGGTTGCGGTGAAATTGAAAGAAATTCAACCCCCGTACGAAAGGGGGCCTCGATTCTCGGTCTGGGGAAAGGCGTACCAAAACGAGCCAGAAGAACCAGGTTCAGATGCATCAATACAAATTTCCACCGGTGCGATAGGCATCGTTTCGGGTGCGCGTGCGATAACGTTCGGCCCGAGAAGACGGCTGCAGGCACGCGAAAAGTTTTCCATCCGCGCTGCGCACATAAAAATGTCCCGAAGCACTGGAACTGGATGTTAAAAAGGGATAAGGGGGAAGCTGGAGAAAAAAAGGGCCGTGACAAAGCCATTCCTGGCACGAGAATGTGCAAAGGAAAGCACTGCCCTGCGCGGAACGAATGGTGACGATTATCACACCAGCGCTGCGGATTTACCCGCTCCCGGAACGGAAAATGCCGGATCCGATTGCCTGCTTGAGGGGTTTTTTTCTGTTGTTGTTGTTGCGCTCGTTCTCTTCCTTCAGGTGAACCGGGTTGACTTTTTCGGGCCGGCAAAAAGAAGCGGCACCCATTTCCGCGGGGTGTTCGTGCGCAAAACGGGTGGGGATGTCACATTTTTAATGAGATAAAACGTGGCTTCCGGGGGTAGATTGAAATCGGGTGTCCAACGGAATGGCACGGCGAAAGGTGTATGGGTCGGCCGAACCGTCCAAATGGGTCGTGGGATGCTGCCGTGACGGATCAATGTGGTAGGGGCGA
>KZ068885.1:48947-64610 GCA_002091845.1 Anopheles cracens
CCCCGGATGCTAATCAAGTCGTCGAAAACTGCATACATTCTGCGAACCCCGGCCACCAACCATCTCCGATAAGCCGCTATCAGACCGAACACGGCTCGTTATTGCCGTTTTGCCGGGACAGTGCAGTATGCAAATGCAAAATCAGCGCTATGCAAATCGATGTGATCGAGCGGCAAAATTGGGTCACCGGCATTAAAACGCACCAGGGGGGGCTGGCCGGCCGGGCAAGTGAATCATTCATGGGTAAAAAGCGTTAAATTTGCTGTAAATTTAACCCCCCCCCTTCAACAAGGAATAAAAGGGCCCCCGCTCCCTACATGAAGCATTACAGATTCATGCTGAAAGATAGTTAGCCGGTCCCGTGGCGCTGGTGGTGGTAGTGGTTGAATTATTTCTCGAATGAAACCGGTGTGAAAAGTTTGCAAAACGAAACGTAATTGGCTGGGAAAACCCGGCGGGGAGGGGGGGAGGGGTGCCAGCGGACAGTGCCGAGGGAAAACTTTCCCCGAACCGGTTGGCATAATTTAACACATTTTTCCTTCGCCCATCTGCGCTCTCTTTTATTTCTCCAACCCCGACCCCATTTGGGCCTGAATTTGGGGAGATTGGGAGGGAATGCGTTATTGTGAAAAGATATCGAAATTGTTGATGATGAGGTTCAGGACTTCGAAGGACTTTTGCGCTCGATTCCGAGTTTTTTGGAAAGCAATTTGGCGGTGTGAAAAGCGTTGGATTTTAATTTCGGTGTGGAGTTGGTTGTTTGATGCCGTAGCAAATGAGTTAATCAATGAACATCGATTTGCTTAATTAAGATCGCTTTGAAAGCACGATGAGCTTAGGATCAATCATGTTCATAATTATTTGTTAAAAGCACGATACGATTAACTGCAATTATGTCGCGCTTAATAAATAGATCATCTAGTTGAACCTCATAACGCTTATAATATGTTTCTGATAGGTAATGGATCGTCAATATGATGAAAGAAGATTGATAAATTGCATGTTTATTGCACACATCTAGTTGTCTTCCAATGTTATGACAGATGGAGGAAGAAACGTTCAGAGTATCATTAAAAACATTTGTGGATATCAATCTCATTCATATCATTGTTGTTGTTTCCAACATGTTGATCGATGTAATTAGCAAAAAAATAGCCTAATCATCCACTTATACGAGATAATGTTAATTGGCTTAGAAAAGCGAGACGAGAGTAATGTTTTAGCAAACAGATTCTAAATTGCTAGATTTCTTGTTAGAGAGTGCTCCACACCAGAGAGATACTGGATCAACATTTGGATAAACTCTTCCAGGAAAAAGGTCCTCGATTTATAAGACGAGATCAATGACGTATCGTACTCAGAAGCTATCCATGTTGAACAACATTATTTGCTAAAATGTAATGTGTAATCCTCTGATTATAAGACAACGTTTCAAGAGTCCAAGATTGATATGGAACAGACTATCCGAGCAACAGGTTTTCTTCCAATCATGACCGATCGAAACGATGTTCAGATCAAATGAGACACAAAATTCTCCTGCTCACCAACGCTGTAAACCATAGTTGAGATAACAGAAAGGTGTTTAGTAGGCCCTTCTACTGTACCAAGTGGTGTTGCCCAAGACGGAGTCCAAACAGGTGACGACATTGTAAGACATTGACATTGTTCCAATGTTATTATAGACATACTGCATAAAGAGGTCTATAACCTGGTAATGTAAGACATATGTATAAGACATACAGGTGTAAGTTTAGGTTAGATGGCATCTATAACTTAACACAGACTGACAAACTTATTCTTGTTACCCAATTGTTTTCTACAACGACTATACCTCCTCTTTGGGAATGAAACAATCGAAATTGATTGAACAATAAAACGTTAAGGCTCTTGTAATTGCATTCATTCGATCAGCTTACCAATGCCTTGCAACTCATCTCGTATTCTTGTCCATCAATCTGGTCCATTAGCAGGTATTTTGGCACAAAGCGTCCGTCAGCTCTTGTATGACGAACACATAAGAGGAGAAAAAAAGAAACAGTCCTCGTCACAAAGCTCCACCGTTTGCGCTTGACGATGACAAACGAAACGGAGAGATAAATAAACCAAATTTGCGGACGCTAGATAAATACAGAAAAGAAAATGAACGTCCCACCGCCTGTGCTGCCAGCAAACCGTCCAAAATGGTCCAGATAAAAGACCAATAGATCGAAAATACTCAAACGCATCGCCTACTGTTTCGTAAACCCCACTAACCGAGCGTCGCCGGCCATAAATCGGGATATACTCAATTTATGATCCGCTCACCCGCCCGGCCTCGCACGACTCCCTCACCGTCTGTCAGCGCGGCCCTGGCGTAGCAATTATGGCCACCGACCGGCGCGGACTGCACTGGCAAGTGGCAGTCTATAAAAATTAAACTTAGGAAATTAAATTTGATGGCTTTTCATTCGGGTCGGTGCGAACGCGTGGCCCCCCGTTCGGTGCGGTGTTTGCTTTGCCTCCGTTTGTGTGTGCGTGTGTGTGTGTGTATGTGTGCAGTTTGATTGAATTTTCGGCGAATAAAGCACGAAGCACAGCCACTCGAAACACACGAAACATCCGAGCCGCATAAAACCGGTCCGCGCGCGCGATGATTGCTTTTCGCAGTCGGTCGGCAGCGAGGAAGAATAATTCTGGCGGTTTCTTGGCCACCGGTGGACGATTTCGAGCACGGCGTCATCTTCAAAATTGAGTCACCAAACGGGTGGGGCCACCGTTTTTTGATCCGCTTATCGGAACCACTGCGATTGGATGACAAAATGCTCCGGACCGGACGGAACCGAACGTCCTGGTCAGCGTGCCTGGATGTTTTTTTGTTGTTGTTGAACCGTCACTTCTTTTTTGCTTCGGTTCGGGCAAAACGGTTTTACGAAGCACTAAAATTTTATTTACTTTCAAGTGATTGCAGCCGTTTAAGTGGTAGTTCGTTTCGTCTGCGATTCTGCACGGGCGTTGATAGGAAGGTAGGCTTCTCGTGCTTCTCGAGAAGGCTCGAGAGGCTGAGAAAGTGTGAGCCCGGGAACAAATTGAAATTAAACAAAGTTGCGTCCAAAGGGGGGATTAAACAAAGGGGGGGACTCGGTTAACGGTACAAGTGATCAGAATTTTATGACCCGTCAGCTTTCGGACACATTACGTAGTGTACCGCTACTGCGGCGATGGTTTATTTATTGGATATTTAAGCGGTTATGTTCTTTGACAATCAATTAGCTCGATTAGAATATCGATTTTCAAACCTGCTTTGTTGTGAGTGTCACAAATCTTGGGTTCGAAATTAGCCGATCAGCTTGATTTTTTAAAACAAAGTTAATGATAAACCGTCCAATTGTATAGAGAAATGACCCAATGTTGATGGAAAGTGTGCATCAACAAAAATGATTTCATAATTTAAATTTTACCAGTAAATAACGAGCTATCTGGATTCGTTTCAATACTGTTCGCCATTTTGTAGCCTAATAGTCACAAAATTACTTCGTGATCATTCCGACTCATCAAACTATACTTTAATCTAGCAAAACCAACAAATAGCACTATTCAATACTTGAAAAGACGTAAAGAATCGTCTTGTCTCAAATTCATGCTGAAAAGAACTGGAAAACAATATTTACGAGTAGAAAAAGCCCATCCCAAAATAGGAGGTGATTATCTCCAGCAGCGGAACGGAACAAAGCCCAACGTCAATATGCTTTGCCTGCGCCATCCCCGAACAAAACCCAAAATGGCACGTCTATTTGTGTGCTGTCGTCCTCATTTCGAGACCGCAGTGTGTTGTTGCTTCCGACCCAGTTCCGATGTGGAACGGAATTCGTAGATCCTCCGTGCATGCGAGGTGAAAAACTATTCGCTAAAACAGCTAAAGAATCCCGCCGTAATACGCTGCGCAGCAGGGGAAATCGCTACCGTTTTGGAGCAAGTGCAGAAAAAAAAATCCACATTAAAACCGAACCCGTTCCGTTTCGACCCGTTTGCTCCCTGTCGAAACCCGCCGTTTCCGAGTGTATCTGTTGCACGGTTGCACGCCGGATGCAACGCGCTGGAATGCGAACGGCGTGGCGAGCTCATTACGGTGAAAATATTCGCCGATTTGCCGGTTCCGCTACGCCGGATGCAACGCGCTGGAATGCGAACGGCGTGGCGAGCTCATTACGGTGAAAATATTCGCCGATTTGCCGGTTCCGCTGATAAGACGACCGTCACCGTGTGCCAAAATGAATCAGGTGCGAAGAGCAGCAGGCAGGACAACAAAAAAGCTCCCGGCAGCTTTGAGATGTGGCTCGGTGTTATCGTGAGATGTGTTTCCTGTGGAGCTACGCTCTCACGACGGATATCCGTAGAAAGGAGTTAAGTGAATGCATAAATTCAAGCGTTAGACAATGCCGTATTGTGCTCGTGTCGCACGCAAATGCGATGATGGACATCTCCTGTACCATTCAGGAGCGAATGGAATAACCAAGCTGATTCTCAAATCTTTTGTTAATCATGTTTAAATATCATGCTTTAAGCAGCAATAGATATTGATTAAAAAACGATCGAGAATCACGTATTGAACAAAAAGAAATAAAATGTGTGATATTTTGTTGAAAAATATGCTTCTATTTGAAGACGCATGACCCAAAGAGCCTTTTCTACCTAATGTGCGTAAAATCTCATGATTTTTGAACGGTTCGACTGTATTTTCAGCCTTTACTCATATTGCTTGTCGCTTGTAATATCATCTTGTATTAATAGACATTAATATCTGTATTCACTGGTTATGATATTTTGAATTTTGGTAGTGAGTTCTGAAGGTGTGATGCTTATCGTTGGCTATCTTGAATTCCTGCCGTTGTTGGCTCATTTGCAGCTCATTAGAGGCTGTTCGTACTTAATCCATATGCCAATTAAAATCCAACCTTCGTGATGGTATAATAATGCAGTCTTTCCGCCATACACAGCGATAACTTGAACGATATCTCACAAACACACAACTGTTGTGATGAATATACGCAATAACAAATAGATTGAATACGGATGAGAGTCTTAAACTTCTCCAGAGCATTGCCACCATAGATAAAATCGCAAAAAATAGATTTAGTGGCGCCATCTCTTGACGAGTGTGGTAACTAATATTGTGTTATTATTTTAATTATATTTTCATTTGAATTTATTGACATTCTTAACCTTTCCAAACTTGTCAAAACCGAGGGAATTGTTATGAATATCGTTTTAATTAAATGTTCACCACTTTTGGCGAGACATTCGAAAACCTTTTTTTGCGAAAAATTATTATAATAACTATGAAAAAATAGTGCAAACAAAATGTTTCATCCCGGTTGTGAGACGAGAAATACACATTTCGTTAAGCGAGTCATAAATTGATTTGGAGCAAGTGCAGAAAAAAAAATCCACATTAAAACCGAACCCGTTCCGTTTCGACCCGTTTGCTCCCTGTCGAAACCCACCGTTTCCGAGTGTATCTGTTGCACGGTTGCCCGCCGGATGCAACGCGCTGGAATGCGAACGGCGTGGCGAGCTCATTACGGTGAAAATATTCGCCGATTTGCCGGTTCCGCTGATAAGACGACCGTCACCGTGTGCCAAAATGAATCAGGTGCGAAGAGCAGCAGGCAGGACAACAAAAAAGCTCCCGGCAGCTTTGAGATGTGGCTCGGTGTTATCGTGAGATGTGTTTCCTGTGGAGCTACGCTCTCACGACGGATATCCGTAGAAAGGAGTTAAGTGAATGCATAAATTCAAGCGTTAGACAATGCCGTATTGTGCTCGTGTCGCACGCAAATGCGATGATGGACGTCTCCTGTACCATTCAGGAGCGAATGGAATAACCAAGCTGATTCTCAAATCTTTTGTTAATCATGTTTAAATATCATGCTTTAAGCAGCAATAGATATTGATTAAAAAACGATCGAGAATCACGTATTGAACAAAAAGAAATAAAATGTGTGATATTTTGTTGAAAAATATGCTTCTATTTGAAGACGCATGACCCAAAGAGCCTTTTCTACCTAATGTGCGTAAAATCTCATGATTTTTGAACGGTTCGACTGTATTTTCAGCCTTTACTCATATTGCTTGTCGCTTGTAATATCATCTTGTATTAATAGACATTAATATCTGTATTCACTGGTTATGATATTTTGAATTTTGGTAGTGAGTTCTGAAGGTGTGATGCTTATCGTTGGCTATCTTGAATTCCTGCCGTTGTTGGCTCATTTGCAGCTCATTAGAGGCTGTTCGTACTTAATCCATATGCCAATTAAAATCCAACAATCAATTAGCTCGATTAGAATATCGATTTTCAAACCTGCTTTGTTGTGAGTGTCACAAATCTTGGGTTCGAAATTAGCCGATCAGCTTGATTTTTTAAAACAAAGTTAATGATAAACCGTCCAATTGTATAGAGAAATGACCCAATGTTGATGGAAAGTGTGCATCAACAAAAATGATTTCATAATTTAAATTTTACCAGTAAATAACGAGCTATCTGGATTCGTTTCAATACTGTTCGCCATTTTGTAGCCTAATAGTCACAAAATTACTTCGTGATCATTCCGACTCATCAAACTATACTTTAATCTAGCAAAACCAACAAATAGCACTATTCAATACTTGAAAAGACGTAAAGAATCGTCTTGTCTCAAATTCATGCTGAAAAGAACTGGAAAACAATATTTACGAGTAGAAAAAGCCCATCCCAAAATAGGAGGTGATTATCTCCAGCAGCGGAACGGAACAAAGCCCAACGTCAATATGCTTTGCCTGCGCCATCCCCGAACAAAACCCAAAATGGCACGTCTATTTGTGTGCTGTCGTCCTCATTTCGAGACCGCAGTGTGTTGTTGCTTCCGACCCAGTTCCGATGTGGAACGGAATTCGTAGATCCTCCGTGCATGCGAGGTGAAAAACTATTCGCTAAAACAGCTAAAGAATCCCGCCGTAATACGCTGCGCAGCAGGGGAAATCGCTACCGTTTTGGAGCAAGTGCAGAAAAAAAAATCCACATTAAAACCGAACCCGTTCCGTTTCGACCCGTTTGCTCCCTGTCGAAACCCAAAAGAACCCCGCCGTAATACGCTGCGCAGCAGGGGAAATCGCTACCGTTTTGGAGCAAGTGCAGAAAAAAAAATCCACATTAAAACCGAACCCGTTCCGTTTCGACCCGTTTGCTCCCTGTCGAAACCCGCCGTTTCCGAGTGTATCTGTTGCACGGTTGCACGCCGGATGCAACGCGCTGGAATGCGAACGGCGTGGCGAGCTCATTACGGTGAAAATATTCGCCGATTTGCCGGTTCCGCTGATAAGACGACCGTCACCGTGTGCCAAAATGAATCAGGTGCGAAGAGCAGCAGGCAGGACAACAAAAAAGCTCCCGGCAGCTTTGAGATGTGGCTCGGTGTTATCGTGAGATGTGTTTCCTGTGGAGCTACGCTCTCACGACGGATATCCGTAGAAAGGAGTTAAGTGAATGCATAAATTCAAGCGTTAGACAATGCCGTATTGTGCTCGTGTCGCACGCAAATGCGATGATGGACGTCTCCTGTACCATTCAGGAGCGAATGGAATAACCAAGCTGATTCTCAAATCTTTTGTTAATCATGTTTAAATATCATGCTTTAAGCAGCAATAGATATTGATTAAAAAACGATCGAGAATCACGTATTGAACAAAAAGAAATAAAATGTGTGATATTTTGTTGAAAAATATGCTTCTATTTGAAGACGCATGACCCAAAGAGCCTTTTCTACCTAATGTGCGTAAAATCTCATGATTTTTGAACGGTTCGACTGTATTTTCAGCCTTTACTCATATTGCTTGTCGCTTGTAATATCATCTTGTATTAATAGACATTAATATCTGTATTCACTGGTTATGATATTTTGAATTTTGGTAGTGAGTTCTGAAGGTGTGATGCTTATCGTTGGCTATCTTGAATTCCTGCCGTTGTTGGCTCATTTGCAGCTCATTAGAGGCTGTTCGTACTTAATCCATATGCCAATTAAAATCCAACCTTCGTGATGGTATAATAATGCAGTCTTTCCGCCATACACAGCGATCGGGTCGGTGCGAACGCGTGGCCCCGCGTTCGGTGCGGTGTTTGCTTTGCCTCCGTTTGTGTGTGCGTGTGTGTGTGTATGTGTGCAGTTTGATTGAATTTTCGGCGAATAAAGCACGAAGCACAGCCACTCGAAACACACGAAACATCCGAGCCGCATAAAACCGGTCCGCGCGCGCGATGATTGCTTTTCGCAGTCGGTCGGCAGCGAGGAAGAATAATTCTGGCGGTTTCTTGGCCACCGGTGGACGATTTCGAGCACAGCGTCATCTTCAAAATTGAGTCACCAAACGGGTGGGGCCACCGTTTTTTGATCCGCTTATCGGAACCACTGCGATTGGATGACAAAATGCTCCGGACCGGACGGAACCGAACGTCCTGGTCAGCGTGCCTGGATGTTTTTTTGTTGTTGTTGAACCGTCACTTCTTTTTTGCTTCGGTTCGGGCAAAACGGTTTTACGAAGCACTAAAATTTTATTTACTTTCAAGTGATTGCAGCCGTTTAAGTGGTAGTTCGTTTCGTCTGCGATTCTGCACGGGCGTTGATAGGAAGGTAGGCTTCTCGTGCTTCTCGAGAAGGCTCGAGAGGCTGAGAAAGTGTGAGCCCGGGAACAAATTGAAATTAAACAAAGTTGCGTCCAAAGGGGGGATTAAACAAAGGGGGGGACTCGGTTAACGGTACAAGTGATCAGAATTTTATGACCCGTCAGCTTTCGGACACATTACGTAGTGTACCGCTACTGCCGCGATGGTTTATTTATTGGATCTTTAAGCGGTTATGTTCTTTGGCAATCAATTAGCTCGATTAGAATATCGATTTTCAAACCTGCTTTGTTGTGAGTGTCACAAATCTTGGGTTCGAAATTAGCCGATCAGCTTGATTTTTTAAAACAAAGTTAATGATAAACCGTCCAATTGTATAGAGAAATGACCCAATGTTGATGGAAAGTGTGCATCAACAAAAATGATTTCATAATTTAAATTTTACCAGTAAATAACGAGCTATCTGGATTCGTTTCAATACTGTTCGCCATTTTGTAGCCTAATAGTCACAAAATTACTTCGTGATCATTCCGACTCATCAAACTATACTTTAATCTAGCAAAACCAACAAATAGCACTATTCAATACTTGAAAAGACGCCAGTCAATAACCGCTCCGTGACATTGCTTTCTCCCTCACACACCTGTGACCTTCAACGTTTCGGCTCGGTTCGAACACTCTTCCCACACCGACGATTAAAAATTTCAAACGAACGACCGCACCGACGTCTCGGCGGTCTTCAAAATCATATTTACGTCTCGCTGCTGCCATTGTTTCTCGACAGTCCACTGGGAGGGATCCCCGTTTGGCTTTTACTTCATTAAGGGTGTCCCCTACCCTGTCTGGCGCACCGTGACGGGTAAGAACGGCGCGCATAAAAAGCTCATTATGCCGAATCGCCCCGGTGACCAAGTGGGGTTCTCCTGGGCGGCGAACATAAAACCGAGCACAAAAAGCGTGGCCCAACTTTTGGCCCAATTTTGCCTTCCATCGCTGTTGTTTTATTCCATGAGCTATCCGAAAAAAAATAATGCCAAAGACAAAACGCCATTCCAACAAAGAAAGGGTACGAGACGAGCGAATGAAACCGAAAAAAGTGGACTGGCAATATCTTTTTTATGTATCATTTTTAACCTCAGCAGACAATCTTAACGAAGCCTTGGTAAACAAAGCGTTAGTTCACTTTTAGCTAAGAGTTTTAGGAGACATAAATTACATACTTTTTGGTACTTATTTAGTCAATCAGCATGAAATCATGCGAGATACTTCTAAGAGCACTCGATAAATGCATAATTGTTATGATACTTGTTCATCCAGTCTGCAAAACTTTCACGTTAATCGTTTACATTCAAAGTTTATTAAGCTCTAATATGGCGTTTTGTATTGCACATTGCATAAATTTTGGCGCTAATTAGTCGATTGACCTCGCGGAATGCAAACGGCCCTTACAATTTCTCGCCATTGTGAGAGAGTGTGTGTGTCCGAATTTTTGTACTTTTGTATTTGTGAATCGGTCTATATCTCGTTCCTGATCCGAACCGGGCCGGTTTTTCGCAGATCATCTGGTTCAAATGCATAATTGTGGAGCTTATCGCACACGAACCGACCATTAACTGCGGGCGAACGAAAAGGGAGCATTTTTCCCCTCTTTTCACATTTTCCTTTGAAACCCGTTGATCGTTCTTCGTGCCGTGTGTATAAGCAAATCGAACGGAAAGGACAAAGGACAACGCAAACAAAAACGCAACACTGCCCGGGCTGCACGTGCGAGAAAATGGAGAGGAGCAACAACAACACAAAAGCAACGCGAAACCGGATGACTCCGTGGGCTCGGATGGGCGACGTGTAAATAAATCGAGAGCTTAAAAATTGAAGCGAACGCTGGGAAAAGCGCACGAGGAAAACAATGTGCCCCGGAATGCATCGCTCATCGCTCGGGAGGAGGGGCGCGTGCTGCATGCATAGTTAAAGCGCAATGCTATTGCCGAATGAATTAATCAAACATGACCCGTGTGCCGCCGGAACCGCCGCTGTTGCAAACGGTTCGAACAAAGCCGGATTGGAAAATCGGCACCGAACCGACCGTCGGAAAAAAGAGCGGAACGCTCAAGAATGGGATGAAATTGTAAAAAACAAACCCAACCGGGAAAGCATGCCGGAGACGAAACAATGCCGAAACTACGATTGGGTGGCCGGAGCATGAAAAAACGCGATCGGTTGAATAATGAAGGATAAAATAACCGGGCTAAAACAACTGAACAAACGGGCCCCGAACGTTTGTGCAAATTAACGCAAATGGCAAATTAAACTACCATCGTGTGTGCGTGTTGAACAAAAACGTGAAACATTCATTCAGCGCCGCGTAAGCAAGTAAGCAATCGAAGTTTGTTAAGCCATTCCACGCATACCCACCACCATTTACGAATCCGACAGTCAAATCAACACAAACGGGCATTAATAATGCACTGGCCGCCGGGGGGGGGGGGGAGCAGCAACTTCCAAGAAGTCGTAGAAAATGGCATTAACTTTTCCAGAAGAAAAAGATGAAAAGGTAACGAAACGGGTTGCGCGGCTAGTAGCAAAACCCCGAACCGAGAGGGGCCCGTGAAGCTGCGGTGACCGTAGGAAAATTTGTTTCGCCGTAAAATCGGCCACCGACAGAGGAATGGCGAAACAGTGGGCGCTCCCCTTCACGAAAACAAAACAACAGGGGAGTGTCTTCTTTGTACATAGATAGAGCAACTTTTTTTTGTTTTAGTTCGGTTGTCTCCCGTCCTTTTCTGTTTACCCTTAAACTCCTCGTTATCCACTCGAAGCCCCAAAGAAACCTGCTGGACCGGAACCGGGTTTGGACCGGGGGCGGGGATCGTTCCGAGATGTGCTCACTCTAAAGTGCGCCCACGTTCGCATTGATCCGCCGAACCCTGGAACGTCACCAAAGTCGTTCACGTTCGAAAACGCCTCGATTTGCGTGACCCTCTGCGACCCTCGGCCCATTCCGTCGCGGAAATCCATTAAATAAATTAACTCACTGCGTGCGCGACACAAGAAGCAATATGCGGACGGAAAGGACAAAGGACAACGCAAACAAAAACGCAACACTGCCCGGGCTGCACGTGCGAGAAAATGGAGAGGAGCAACAACAACACAAAAGCAACGCGAAACCGGATGACTCCGTGGGCTCGGATGGGCGACGTGTAAATAAATCGAGAGCTTAAAAATTGAAGCGAACGCTGGGAAAAGCGCACGAGGAAAACAATGTGCCCCGGAATGCATCGCTCATCGCTCGGGAGGAGGGGCGCGTGCTGCATGCATAGTTAAAGCGCAATGCTATTGCCGAATGAATTAATCAAACATGACCCGTGTGCCGCCGGAACCGCCGCTGTTGCAAACGGTTCGAACAAAGCCGGATTGGAAAATCGGCACCGAACCGACCGTCGGAAAAAAGAGCGGAACGCTCAAGAATGGGTTGAAATTGTAAAAAACAAACCCAACCGGGAAAGCATGCCGGAGACGAAACAATGCCGAAACTACGATTGGGTGGCCGGAGCATGAAAAAACGCGATCGGTTGAATAATGAAGGATAAAATAACCGGGCTAAAACAACTGAACAAACGGGCCCCGAACGTTTGTGCAAATTAACGCAAATGGCAAATTAAACTACCATCGGGTGTGCGTGTTGAACAAAAACGTGAAACATTCATTCAGCGCCGCGTAAGCAAGTAAGCAATCGAAGTTTGTTAAGCCATTCCACGCATACCCACCACCATTTACGAATCCGACAGTCAAATCAACACAAACGGGCATTAATAATGCACTGGCCGCCGGGGGGGGGGGGGGCCCGACCAAAGGATGGCGAAAATGGGAATTTACCCCGGAAAATCGGCACACGCGCAAACAAAAACGCCAACCATTTTCAATAATCCAAACGAATGGGTGGGGGATGGTTTGAGAATGGTATGCGATCGGCTCGATTGACCTCGCGGAATGCAAACGGCCCTTACAATTTCTCGCCATTGTGAGAGAGTGTGTGTGTCCGAATTTTTGTACTATTGTATTTGTGAATCGGTCTATATCTCGTTCCTGATCTGAACCGGGCCGGTTTTTCGCAGATCATCTGGTTCAAATGCATAATTGTGGAGCTTATCGCACACGAACCGACCATTAACTGCGGGCGAACGAAAAGGGAGCATTTTTCCCCTCTTTTCACATTTTCCTTTGAAACCCGTTGATCGTTCTTCGTGCCGTGTGTATAAGCAAATCGATGAAATTGGGATCATAAAGCGCTTTTTTTAGGAAATTCGCTTCAACATGAATGCACTTTGCATACTCGACATGAACGCTTGATTAATGCGTCGGGCAATGGTTACATGTGTTATGCGGACAATTAAAGAATTAATACAATATTTATGAAGCGATTTGTAACGCAAATTGCCTATTTCGTTATTCGCAAATGATTCTACTTGGATAGCATACTTTCAGGCGTTAGACGGAGCTCATCAGTACATTTTTGATGACATTTTTCAACGATATTGCATCGTTACTTTAAGGTACATCTCAACTTCATGCGAAACGTCTTCGAATGTAGCATAAAATGCATAAAATTTAGGTCCATACGTAGGGCCATCTGTCAGTAACAATTACCCCAAGGACAGATGACACTAACGATTCCAAATTTGGCGATAATAACTTCAAATGCTCATCTCTTGTTCTCTCCCTCTCCGGTTCAGGTGACAACACGGCGGCGATTTCGCGCCATCCAGGCACGGTCGGAAGTCATTCACAAGCTTATCGATGCAGGAGTAGGCAGTGCGTAGCTGCGGACAGTAACTATTCGGCGAGAACATTCCCGAAAAATGAGGCATTTATCCCTGAGGAACTGGTCTTTCCCTTACTTACCGCGGGAAGAACGTCGTGCGGGTCTCGTTGGTGAGCGAATCGATGTCGGACATGAAGCTGTCCAGATCGATGGCGGACATGCTGCACACCATCGTCTGCTGGAACGACTCCATCAGGTTGAGGAACGCGGCATCGGAGCCGCTATTGTTGCTGCACATCTCCTGTACCTCCTTCACAATTCCTTCAATCTCTCCCGACTCCTCCGAAGACTCCGGTGCCGCGACGGCCGTCTGGGGCAGTGGTGATGCGTTTGTCGCTGTGTACGCGGTTTATTTGAAATGATAATTGTACTACACACTCAAAAAAAAACTACTTTAACCACTTACCTATGAGAAGCGCCAAAACACCGACCACGGCACAGCATACTCGAATTCTTGCCATTTTAATGGACACGTTTGGACACTTGAGACGACGTGTGACGTTCACTTCACTGCACAGCTCGGCACTGAATAATTGACGCGTTCGAGTTCGATCCCAGCTGTACAGGCCTCGGAGCAGCACGAACTGATAAGCCTGTCGTCGGAACCGGCAGCTGCCACTTATAGAATGGGCGATCGTTGATCGGCGGCAGATGATGTCAATCACTTCGGTCGGTCGTCGGTGTTGTTGTGGTCACCCTGTGGCATTCTCTGGGAGCGCGCGCGCGCGCGCTCGTGTTTGTGTGTTGACATCTGCTCAACCTAAAACATACTCCAATTGGGAATCGTCTCGTCTCCTGGAAGGTGGGGTGTTCGTTCCGCGAACATGTAATCGTTCCGTTCGCGCAAGTAAGGCACAGCCGCATGTCTCCCTTATCATCTCAGTGACCGAATTGTTACGTGCGCTATTTGCGTTTCTAACAAACTGGCTCCAAACAGAATAATTATGGCGAAAGGGAACTGCAGTACGATTGTGGTTTTCCCCCCGTTCAGTGGTGTGATTAATCCAATGATGCCAGTGTGATGGATGAGTATTAGAAGATAGAAGTATGTTGTTTATTTCTTGGTGGAAGGCTGTGAGTAATTCTATCAGTTGCTTTATAAAACTTGCTTTCTCCGAGCAAAAAGTGGAGAGGTTAGCTTTCGCATCAACGTTAGTAAATATTTTTATCGTTATTCGCAAATGATTCTACTTGGATAGCATACTTTCAGGCGTTAGACGGAGCTCATCAGTACATTTTTGATGACATTTTTCAACGATATTGCATCGTTACTTTAAGGTACATCTCAACTTCATGCGAAACGTCTTCGAATATAGCATCAAATGCATCAAATTTAGGTCCATACGTAGGGCCATCTGTCAGTAACAATTACTACAAGGACAGATGACACTAACGATTCCAAAGTTGGCGATAATAACTTCAAATGCTCATCTCTTGTTCTCTCCCTCTCCGGTTCAGGTGACAACACGGCGGCGATTTCGCGCCGAAAAACGAGCGGGGCCGCCGCGACGTCCCAGCTGTCCGCCATCCTGTTCGAGTGTCTGTTCTTCCCGAGCGTGATACTGTCCTACCTGCTGAAGTCGAGCTACGCCTAATAGGTTTTGCGTGGCGCATCCTCCAAGCACTAGCCCACAGGAAGCACAGGGAGCACAGGGCGGCCACAAGGCCCCGTCAAGCGCAATACTTCTAGATTTTTGACAACTTTCCGATTGGTTATTAGCTCTTAGTCTCAAAATATGCAACTACTGCCAGTTCGTCTTTTCAAAAGCGAAATGTTCTTGAAAAGAAAGATAACTTGTGTAGCCTGCTGTGGCCATGCTCTAAAAATGAAACTTTCGTATTCCCATTTTGAGGAAGGCTTCGATGCGAGCTGCTGCTTTGTAAAATTATTCAACTGATGTGAACTGGGAGCGAAATGCTTAAGCGACCTGAAGGGAGAGGACCACCCACCAACGATAGTGTCGAAAGAAATATTCAAAATAATAATCGATTACGTCGAGGATAGCCACTATCCGGAAGGACTCTTCCAAGGACTTCTCGCGTCAGGTTTATTTCGATCTTCTTTCCTTACGCAGACAAGTATTGCTGAACTGGTTTAGATACATTTGTCACACTCGTTGTTGGGACAAGGAAATAAACTTGAGTTACACATAGTTTGGCATACCGCACGCATACCACACCACAATTATTACACTATCCATGTAATCGATTG